>LBNU01015006.1:0-32166 GCA_014162995.1 Artemisia annua | reverse complement strand
AAAAAAAAAAAAAAAAAAAAAAAAAAAAAAAAAAAAAAAAATGCAAGTTTAATACATAGAATAGCAAAAAAAATCTGTTCCATATATATAAAAGGAAAGCGTGACAACTAAGATACATTTAGAGGCCATTAGCCCTTCTTTATTTGAACGGCAAATAAATTTTATAAACGAAAAACTAACATGAAGCTAGAAGAACAAATTACAAACGAAATAACCAACACCCAAATACTTAAAAGAAAAAGGTTGCAAGAAGAACCTTTAACTACATACTAGGGATCTAAACGAACTGGACGAACACGAACGAAGCCTTATTCATGTTCGTTCGTTTATTTTTAACCGGACAAATAAACGCACGCGAACGCTTAAACGGACGAATTTTTTTGTTCATGTTCGTTTATTAAGAAAATGAGTTGTACATGTTCGTTTATGAACATAGAACATAATGAACATAGACAAAAAAAATATAAACTTTATTAAACGAACGCTAAACGATCGAACATAAATGAACATAGACAAACAAACATAAACTTTATTAAATTATACACAATATATTGTTTTATAAATGTAGTTTGTTTAAACAAAATAATTTTAAAATTATAAAATTAAAGATAAGACATACGAACATAAATAAATAAATCAACATAAACGAACATTAATGAACGCATAATCGAACGTTCACGAACATAAATAAATGGACGCGACTCTTGTTCATGTTCGTTCGTTTAACTAAACGAACGCAAAATATCGTTCATGTTCGTTCATTTAATAAATAAACGAACATAAACGAACTTTTTACTGAACGGTTCATGAAATATTCATTAAACGTTCAATTTGTTTACAGCCCTACTACATACTGATACCTACATATAGCAACCTCCTAACACTAACCGTAAATAAAACATGAAGAGACTATATGGTGCAACAAAACATAAACTCGAGCTAACCCAACAACCCAAAAATCCAAACATAATAGTGTGACCTAGAATAAACCCTAAAACCTGTCAAAAGAACTCCGGTGAGATTTAATAATGATTACAGACTCACAATCAGAATTCGATCGAATCATCATAATTATTAATATCGTACTTTTCCCTTATCTTACCAAACAAAGCTCATCTGAATATCTGAAGACTATCACGATAGAAGCTATTTTTTTCTATTTTAAGCATCTGCTATGCATATAAGAATCGTCAACATGAGATACGTTGTGTTTTTTTAGGTTGTCAAGACAGATAAAATGATAAAAATATATTCAATTTTTATCAAATACATTCCTGGAACCATGCATCAAAACCTAGCTATTTTCCCATTTACATAAAAAGAAATTGTTAAAAAATTTTATAAGTCGGCAATAAACAAACACAATTAGAGCATTATCCTTAATTCCTATACACACGGATGTGGGTCCAGAATTTGGATCCATGAATCTAAGACGTGTTCAATATGTGACACAAACACAACAGATTGCGTTCATCAAAAAGTCAACTTCTCAAAGTCAGATGTGTCATTTTCCAATTTACCGCTATTTCGTAATTATTAGTATTATTTTTTCAAATCATGGCCAATTATAAGTTCAATTTCGTTTTTTATTTAACTGTAGTACACGAGAGTGTACGACTCATATTCAGGGGCGGAGCCAGAATATCTAATGAGAGGGGGNACAATATTAACTTATACATTTTCTTCCTAACAATAAATGTTTTATATTTATTGATGAAATTTGGAAACCAAATTAAATCTTTAATAATGGTTACATTTTAAAGACACTCATATCTTTACTTAATGGTGCAAAATTCTTTTTAACAAATTATATGACACTTGACCATAAATTGTTAGCAAAAAAACTTCAATCAAGACGCTTTGTTTTCTTAACAAGAATTAACATTTACAAATTTAGTTAGTGGCTACTGTGAAATATATAGCAAAAGATAAAAGTTATTTCATCTCACAACAAACAACGTAAGTGGACGTGGCTATCTCCCACCCACACACAAGAGTTCATTTTACCATACAAGTAACAACAAAAAAGAACCTTATCTTTCTCATCTTTTGAAAAAGTCAAAAAACAACTGTATCTTCTTCACTATTATCGTCTCCGGCAACACTGTACCTTCCAACCATGAAACTCATTTGTTCCACTTTTTTACTGCCTTTATTTCGTTTAACTGGTTTTAAGGGGGGCAAAACGATAACAAACACGAGAATTTTTGAAATAATTACACTACATCGGAAAGTTGAGAGGGGGCACCTGCCCCCCGTGCCCCCTCCGTAGCTCCGCCTCTGCTCATATTGAATAAATAACACTTAACCTTACGTTATTTCAAACTTAAAATATGCAATTAGATGAATTTTACAAATGGATTGAGCTATAGACGTGATGGAAAAACAATGGTAAAAGAAGTTGAAGGGTGCCTTTGTTGTCATTTGTTTATGAGAAAATGATGATTAAGTTAATAAAAGTCTATTTAAGACTAGAGGTACGTAATGGTCATCAAACTCATAACTTTCACGCTATCGTCACATCATCATTTAGCGCACCATCAAACTCATCACCAAATTAAACATGTGTAGTGGTTACCATCAAATCAAACACATAAAAATAATTCATTTTGTACAAAGATACCCCACGATATAACCAACGAAAAAGAAAAAAAATGCAATAGGTCATGTGGTCTGCACCACCAAGCCACAACCAAAATGCAAGCTTGTCGTGCAGTTGTGTCACCACCGGGTGGTCGACTGCCCGCCACCCATTACACCTAGGCTAACATAAAGTCATCGATGTGACAATATGTATATATGTCAAGTGGTCATACTAATAATCTAATCTCTTTACAAGTTGTATCTAAAATTTTGTATTCTTCGAAAGATAACGAAGACTCTTTTCGAGAGTTGGTACAAGGTGATGTAGAGTACGTCCATACCTACGGAATATGTTGAATTAAGACTTCCCTTTTCGAGTATGGAATTTTAATTATCCTCTTAGGTAAATGGATTTATTTTAGCTATTAACATATCTTGGTTACCTCGGACATGAAACTTGCAATCCACACCTAATGGAGTATATCACCCCCAACAGTCAGTATGTGTCTAAATTTTACTGTTAACTCTTAGTCTACAATAAATGGTTTTGGCGACGGGCCACTTTTAGCGACGACATGTAGGTCACAGAATGACAAAACATTCAAACTTTAACTTTGACTTTCAACGAAACATTTTGGTATATGTTTGATCAGGGTCCCACACTTTTAGCAGCGGCGCCCGTTGCTAAAAATATTTCCATTTTACTGTTCGACTTTCTTTTTCAGTTACTACTAAAACCAATCTAGACACCAAAAACCTTTAACGACGACACATGCCGTCGCTAAAACTGTATATCATATAAATAACGATTATTTTCAGATTAAATAATTTATATTTATTAAAAATGAATTAAAAATGATTATACAATAATTTTTCTAATGTATATAGTTTAGCGACGACGAATGCTATCGCAAATAGCCCCGAATCATTAAAATTTAAAAATAATTGTTAAATTAATTTAAAAAATATGTGAATTTAGTTTATTGACAAAATTAATGATTTAATAAATTATAAAAAATATTTTTGTAGTACATCATGTATTGTCGATACTTTCGTATTTGGAGTTGCGTAATTCAATAGACGTGCATATGCGCTATCAATATCATTTAATGAAATGAGATGATTCAACTCGATTGAATATGAAGACACATTGTTAGTTCACATATCTCGATCATCACTTGAATATCATCGGATGTGGTAACACTTGCTAATGAACATCGATACTCGTCGTATTTGACTTGCATCATTCAAAAGATATTGTTCCGTATAAGTGCTATCAATATAATAGAAGAAATGCGATAACGTAACCCGACTGAATATGAAGACACTTGGTTGGTTCATATACTTCGATCATCCCTCGGATTTGGTAACACTTGCTTATGAACATCGATATTCATCGTATTTGACTTGCATCATTCAAACGATGTTGTTCCGTATATGCATTATCAATATAATAGAATGAAAGGCGATAATACAACTCGAATAAATATGAAGACATTTGGTTGGTTCACATATCTCGATCATCACTAGAATATTATCGGATGTGATAACACTTGCTTATAAACATTGATACCCGTCATATTTAACTTGTGTGATTCAATAGATGGTGTTCCATATAAACGCTATTATATCATTTAATGAAACGTGATGATTCCACTCGATTGAATACGAAAAAACTTGGTTGTTTCACATGACTCGATTACTTGAATACTCTCGAATGCGATAACACTTGCTTTCGTATTTGACTTGCATCAGTAAAAAGATGTTGTTCTATATAAACGCTATTAATATAATATAATGAAATATGATAATGCAACTCGATTGAATATGAAGACATTTGTTTTGCATGACTCGATCACTTGAATAATTTCAAATGTCATTATACTTGCTTATTAACACCAAATACTTTCTTAATTAACTCGCTTTAAAGGTTATTTATTTAAAGTTTTAGAATATTTATTAACTAATTTATATTTTTAATCTACATTATAATTAAATACATTAATTTTAATTAATTTTAGAAAGAAAAATAACCAAAATTTTATCAAACACAATTTTAGAGTCGGTAAATGTCGTCTCTAGAAACTACCACTCGTCGCTAAAAGATTTTTGCGCTATATTCCCATCCTCGCTTTTACTTTATCCCACCAAATCTTTAAATTAGTGACTGTCGCGTAAGAGTGACGGTCCCAACATAAATCAACTATTATTTTAAAATTTTATATATTATGTATTTATATAATTATTTAATAATTTAAATATTTGTTTTCTTTATTTATTTACAATAATAAATTATTTAAAAGTGTGTGAGACCCACTCATTTGGATTTCTGTGGGCCTCACATGCCGTCGCCTTAAAACTTTTGACATTTGTCATCAAAACCTTTAGCGAAGGTTTATATCGATGACGATTTGGTGACTACATGTCGTCACCAAAGCATTTAGCCATGACATTTCGACCTTTGGCGACGAATTAGTTGTCTCCAAAGGCCTCAAACGCTGTAGTGTTAGCCATCATGGGTCGAAACCAGGTCACAACCACACAGTCAGTGCCTAAAGGGACTAAATTCGCTGCCAGCCGGGTGAGTTAACTTCCTTGATTTTAAAGGAACAATCATGGCACACACACATTTGTATAGTAGAATCAACAAACTTAAACTATCAATAAGCCCATAATGTTGAAAATCCATGGAGAGTTGACTTTAAAAATAATCTCAAAAATCGGTGTGTATGTCTCTTGCTTTGCATAGATTCAATCCATTAAGGAATCTCCATAATAATACAGCAAAACTAAGCCACTAGGCCATGTTTTTACGTGGTATTAGTTAGGTGTGGTGCTTTTTGAACGTTGTTTTTTACGTGTGCTTTATATTATTAGTTTCTCGCTAGCTTTTTTGATCTTTATCTCTCGAAAAAGAATAGAATTTGGATATTAGCATGTGATAATGTATGTGACTAGGTGAGAAAGATCTAAACACAAGAGGTTGGAAGTTTCATTACATACTCCATTGAGAAAAATATACATCATAATGATGAAAAGTCGTACAATAACTAGCTACTAGGGTTTAATAAACCCTAAACTCGAAATCATAGCAAGTATATATGACATCTATGCACCTACAGTTGAAGATAACATAATAATAAATCTCAATCATTTACTTAACATAATAATAAATCTCAATCATTTACTTATTTAAACACTTTATTTAGCTTTGATGTCGTCTTAACGTGACTCGACAGATTCAAATATTTGAAAACTATGATACTTCTTCTCCAAAATGACTAGGAATCATTATGAACCTTAGAATAAAGTATATTCAATTCTAATTTCAACTAATAATGCTCTAGTAAACTTAGAAATACAAAGTCAAACGACAACTCTTATCCATTTTGAGTTCAAATGAAAATCAAATGCAGTATAATATCTTATCGTATGTGAATTTATATATGATGATCGAAACTTATGTTTTGACCCAATATATTCCTATCTAATTAAATCGTAAACTATATATGTTTACATGTGGCTATAGTTCCTATGAGAAATTGAGAAATATGAGAAATCATGAAAATCGCAATTTGTAACCTTAATTTTTTATGTTTTATTATTATTATTATTATTATTATTATTTTCGTAGAAATGTATTTTTAGATGATTAGAAACATAATGGTTATTCAAATTTTTGGAATCTAGCCTTTGATTCATATTATTTGCAAAATATCATATAAATGTCAAAGTTTTAAATCAACTTATAGATTTCAGTGAATCTACACTAAAATGGCCACTGTGAATCACTCGATGGATTGAATCAACAAAAAAGTAAGTTTACGTATAAAAACTATGAATCAACGCAACTAAATACATTTCTCACGTTTAATTCTAAGTTTCTCACGTTAATGATTTCTCATTTGATCATGATTCTGTTTACATAAACTAATAAACATACACTACAACATATGACATATGGTGATCACTTCGATGCATTATTGAAAGTGAAACATGTCACTCAAGCCTTAAACGCTATTTTGACTAAACAGAGTTCGGATAAAACAATTATAATGATGATGGTACTCTTGCTTAAAAGATTAAGACACAGAATAAAATACAACCAAATAAGATATTAATGATCATTAGGGTAACCGAGTAAGATGTATTTATAACTTTTTTTAACAGTATACACACACGTAAGAAAATTTTGTGAAAATCGTGTAAACGGATTTGGTTTTCTTTATTTAGATTATTTGAGGATGCCAACTCTTTAACTCTGAAGTACGCAACATAACCCATTTATCACTTTGACCTTTACCAACCTTTTATTAGGCTATCATCAAATGTGTATGTAGTGAGTTTTAAAACCTAAACATCTTGCGAGTATGTCAGGGCTCTTACTAGCGTTTAAGCCATTTCGTGATAATTTTTCCGAAAATTGTGTCTCTTTACTCGTTCAAACCATAAAATTGCATCCAAGTCGTTAAAGTAGCATTTAATCATTTGTTACTATAAGTAGTATAAGTAACTAGAAAATTGTCTAGTTTTACTTGAGATAGGAATTCTTTTGGAGGATACTAAAGTTAGGAGAACACTACTAAGCAATTAACAATCTTTAAGATACTTGAGCTTACAAATCTCTATTCATAAAAATGATCGAATATCAATCTTGGGCATAATTGTGATATGGTATAGTTGACTTATAGGTGACCAAATTATGTATTTATCTTCGTTTACATCAATTTCATTCAAATTTAATCCAGATAATTATTAGAAGGCAAGAATGAAACTAACACTAACATATTAAATTAATACGAATAAAAGACCAGCTGCTAAATTTCAAATTTATCCTTTTAGAGTACTTTTAATAATATAAATTCACAACTAAAATAAGGGTATACTCGGTATTTCACATCAAATTGGATAAGTTAGAGGTTGGTTTCTTATTTATATTTTCTAGTTTTTGGGCATAAATTTAGCCGAAATTGGTGTAAACGAAAACAAGCATATGGTTAGGTGGCCTGTAAATTTATTTCAATAAATGAGTGGCCTATATTTTAAAAGTTAAAAATGTGGGTGGCCTCCACATATATTATCCTATAATTAAATTAAGATAAATTACACCGTTTGTCCCTGTGGTTTTGCCATTATAACATCGCAAGTCCTTCTACTTTCATTTTTGCATGGTCGATCCTTATAATTAATGAGTTTTGTAACATCATTCGACCTTATCAATTACATCATTCGTCCCTGTGGTTTGGCCTTAATAACCTCGCAAGTCCCTCTACTTTCATTTTTGCATGGTCGATCCTTATAATGAAGTTTTGTGACATCATTCCTCCTTATCAATTACATCATTCGTCCCTGTGGTTTGGCCTTAATAACATCGCAAGTCCCTCGGCTGTTAATGATAAGGACGGATGGTGTTACAAAACTTCATTATAAGGACCGATCATGCAAAAATAAAAATCAAGGGACTTGCGATGTTATTATAGCCAAACCACAGGGATGAACGGTGTAATTTACTCTTAAAATTAACTTATAATTTGTAAAGTGATCAGTTTATCTTTCAAATCCATACGAATCGAATTTGACACTTTTGTAACATCTATCGACTACGTGACAAATGTATGTGGCATATCAACAAGGAATTTAAATGGATTCTTGATTGTTCATGTGATATGTCATTTTCTTGTTCTTTATGAAAATAGTATTGAACAAATAAAGGAATCTAAGCCTAGAACCCACTCAAATTTTATTTTAAATATAAACAATCTGCATGGAAAATTACTGTTCAATGAACACTGATTTTCGTTGGTAAAATGGGAAAAATGGTCCATGCGGTCCATCGATTAATTACACAAACAGTCTCAAAAGATTTGCAAAAATCGTCCCTGAGGTTAAAACTTTGGTTACAAAAACAATCACTCTTTTAAATCTAAGGAATGTCTGCGTAACATAAAGTTACATAAATAGTCCTTAAAAGTTACCTTACTTAACGAATAACATCCTTAAGTGAAAAGTTACATACATAATCTGACATTACCTTAATTTACGAAAACCGTCCATAAGTTCAAATTTTAATCATAATCTTCTTTCGTTCTTCTAAGCTTACGTAAATACTTTTAACCCTGGTTCAAAATTTAAGTGTATTCTCCTTTCGTTTTTTAAAGTTTTACATAAATACTTTTAAATTATTACGAAACGAAAATACTCAGTAAAACACAAAATAGAAGAAGCATTATTACGAAACGAAAAGAGAGAAATAATGGGTTGGAGAAAGGCCACATTTAGAGGCTACGAAGCCACACTTTTGAGGTATTGTGTTGCTACCATCAAATTCGCATGTTCTTTACAACATTCTTAAAGCATATATTTGGTGCCACTTTAAGGAGTCATGTCATAAATGACTAATCACAACATCATCAAAAGTGTATGTGTTGTCTCCCATAATTTTTCTCACAAAATTATTATTGGTTGCCTCAAGTTAGTAACCAGGAAAAATCGTATTTATCAGTTCGGTTGAGATTTCTAAAAAAATATGCCTGAACGAGACCGTGTACACTCTCAATCTTTCTCATATGAAGTAAAACTCTATATTAGTCAGCAACTCGATCTTTATCATTCGAGTGTTCGTATGGCTCGTACATAGCATGTTAACCTTGACTTCTTAAGTGAAGGAGATCAAGCCTCGCAAGAGACAAGTGTGTTGTCTGTTTGGCCACATAGAAAAGTGACTTTTGATGATTTGAAAAGACATGTTTATGTTGTGACAGATCCTAAGTATTTGTTAGATGTATTTTGTTCATGTTTTGTTAATTTAGAGTATACCGGTCTGAATTTGAATATACTATGATATATCCTAAGTACAAATGAAATCTTTGGATGAATGAACATTCATGAAGTTATCTTCTGAGTTTATCAGAGACTAATCTCATCATTTTCAGAGGCGGAACACAGTAAGTGAAGCCTCAAAACCTGAAAGAAGATGATAAAGTCAGTGAGCGATGACAATAAATCACTGACTCACATTGATCTTCTCAACAATTAAAGAGATTTTGAACTAAGATATTTAGGAAAAATATCTAAGTATATGAAAGTTTATGAAAACTCTTTTGGAAAGATAAGTAAAAAACATTTATCATACAAAGTCAAAGAAAGTACAAGAGTTGGTAGAAAGAGACAAACAGTTGTTAACATTCCAAGAATAGAAGCATTTAATGCAGTAAGATATGAGTGTACTTTATAGTTAGACGCTTGAGATGTCGCTATTAACCCACGGGTAACCACCTCGTGTTTTGCCTATTAAAGAGAAGTGTCTCAAATGAGAAATACTATCTCGTGCAATTAATGTGATACACATTTACAAGAGCATTCACTCCTCCATAAAAGTCTCTAAAATCATTTAGAGTGTTAGCATATTTCTTACTTAAATAGTTACTTTCGTTAGTGTTTAAGTTAGTGAGGAGATGACCATACTTTGTCGTTTAACTAAGATTGTTGTTCTGCGATAATTTTTATAAATTTTTTGATTTATTGAAATAAGAATATAAACGTTGTCCATTATTTTATCAAACAATTTTGTAACCAACTAAAATGGAACAACAGTTCACTAGTGTCATATGTAAGGTTTGTTTGGTCGGAAGCTGTCTAAAGAAAAACATTGTTACGTTATATGTATTATTATTTGATAACCAAATGAGTTTCTTAATCATGATAATTGTAATTTGTCTAAAGAATAAACATTGTTAGGTTATATGTATTCTTAAATAATGAGTGAATGAGTTTATTAATCATGATGATTATGAATTATGATTTCTTTATAGACTAACTAAAGTTTTAAAAACGTGATATAGTCGAAGCTTCCAACGACATATACGTGTAGGTCTGTCATAAACTAATAAAACCGCAAAATTCGCACAAGTTCGAGTAGTTTATTATTTCATCATATGATCAACAAATATATTGAGAATTTCAAACATAACTTTTAGTACGATGATTAAATAGCTAATAATGCAGTCATTATAGGATTTTATGTTTATAGCATCTAAAAGCAATCATATATATGTAACCTTTGTATCTTCTATATGAACTGTAACACTTTAAAGTCATGAGTTGAGATCCATATAGATCTCATATTTGTCATAGATCCAAAGAAGCAATCTTAGCCATTCATTTTTCATCTAAATTAATAAAAACTTATTTTTCACTTTTTTTTTTAAAACAACATATCTTGCAAACGGTAAATCTTTAAGCTACAAAAAATACACCATCGCGACGAGAATTAAATTATGTATCCATAGATATGCACTTCTCTATACTTTCGTCGAATTTTTTTTTCAAAATTTTCGTTCAAAAAAATCACACGTGATTCGTAAAAATCACATGTGATTTGTAAAAATCACATGTGATTTGTAAAAATCAAATCACGTGTGATTTTTCTGAGCGGAAATGTTGAAAAAAAAATTTCATCGAAATTATATATAAGTGCATATCTATAGAAAGATAATTTAATTCTCGTCGCGATGGTATGATTTTTTTCGCGTAACGATAAACGGTTTGTGAGATAATTAACTTTTTAAAAAAGGGTGAAAGTTTATTTTTTTTGTTTTGATCAAAAAAATGAATGGTTAAGATTGATTCATTATATCTATGACAAATATGAGATCTATATTGAACTTTTGCCTTGAAGTCATAAATTCTTCAGAACAACGAACATCTTTTCAGAGTTTTAAGATTCCATGAAATGGACAATCATGTCATCTACCGAAAAATGCACTTATACATACGCGAGAAACATTCGGACTCCTAGCTAACCCAAAATATTGAGTTGGTTACGATCATTTAAGCCTTAGACTAACTAAAGCATTTGAAACTTTGAGTCGATTTGGAAATGCTGGTGCGCACGTGGTCACTACAAAAACCTGACATGCTTATAATGAAAGTCAGGACTGAGCCTTAATTTGGTCTGGTTTCAAATTTGAATGGTATTTTACCATTATTATTCTTCAAAATAAGTGCAAATAGAATAGTTAAGCAATACCTCAACTAACATGGAAACATGGGAATCATGAGTACGTTTGGCTCGGCCGATATCAAAAAAGAAAAATACAACCTTAAAAAGCGACATCATTGTGCTACCTTCATCACTAACCGGTTGACTTTGTTCTCGCACTCACTAAGGTGCAGATGTAGCAGCTAATAGCCACATGTTGGTTCATCATTTCTGGGTACATGGTTTTCAAACTTTGTCGACTGATAAGTGATTTTGAAACAACCGCCACACAGATTCAAACTAGGTAAGACTCTCACTTTTTAGACAGTTGACGTGACTATTTCAAGATTGTTTACACCTAACAGATATTGAACCTGGGACCTCANTTGAGTTGGTTACGATCATTTAAGCCTTAGACTAACTAAAGCATTTGAAACTTTGAGTCGATTTGGAAATGCTGGTGCGCACGTGGTCACTACAAAAACCTGACATGCTTATAATGAAAGTCAGGACTGAGCCTTAATTTGGTCTGGTTTCAAATTTGAATGGTATTTTACCATTATTATTCTTCAAAATAAGTGCAAATAGAATAGTTAAGCAATACCTCAACTAACATGGAAACATGGGAATCATGAGTACGTTTGGCTCGGCCGATATCAAAAAAGAAAAATACAACCTTAAAAAGCGACATCATTGTGCTACCTTCATCACTAACCGGTTGACTTTGTTCTCGCACTCACTAAGGTGCAGATGTAGCAGCTAATAGCCACATGTTGGTTCATCATTTCTGGGTACATGGTTTTCAAACTTTGTCGACTGATAAGTGATTTTGAAACCACCGCCACACAGATTCAAACTAGGTAAGACTGTCACTTTTTAGACAATTGACGTGACTATTTCAAGATTGTTTACGCCTAACAGATATTGAAACTGGGACCTCACACATATTTGTATGATAGTCACGAGACTTTTGTTACTAGAGCGGTTATGTTGGCTCATGTTTTGATTATGTTACTAGGTTACTCCGAGCGGTTATGTTGGCTCATCTTTTAAGTATTTGTTGAAAGAGAGGATTTGTTAGCGCGGTTTAAAAATCGGCCTGGTTGATGGAAAAGAATACTTACGACCTAAGTTGTACCACGGGCACAAAATCGTTATGCTCGTATGAGAATACGAAGTAAGAAAAACTAGTTGATAATGTCAATCAATTCTTCGTTTCTGCATAATAATGTTTGTTGCCTCATGTAGGCATTACTGTGTGCCAATTATATTTCCTAGTATTCGTGTCTACCCTTTGACTTTCCTATCATTTTGTATGTAATTTCATGTCGACCAACAGAACCCAAAACTATAACTTTTATGATTTTTCTCTTCTTTTTGAATAATGGTTTACCGTGTGTACATTGAACTGAGATTAGGTAGACCAATTGCAGTTTAATAGAATAATAATACATAAAATCTCGTTTTTAATGTTTCGAAAGACCTTATAATCATATTTGTTATTCATAATGTTCTCATTATATTTAAGAATATTTTATTTTAAAATGGTTATGATTATGCGCATATCATTTCCTTCTCACTAGATTTTGGTCAATCATTTAACTTTTTTGTTATTAAGGTTTCCTTAATTACCCATATTCTTCTATTGATGATCACCTTCTATATTTACAAAGAATCTTCATTACTTTTAATTTGGAAAACTTAAGCACATCCCTGTAACTATTTTTTATACATATTAACCATGTTTTTTGTTATTTGTTTAGTAAACACCCTTGCATATATAACTTTACGTAACTGTAGTAATAATTCAAACTTCAATATGAGAGAACAAATATCAAACATAAACTTTCAATGCTTAAATCATGAAAGAGATAAAATTAAGGGCAAATGGCACAAAAAGGCATCAAAGTTAGGGTCCATTTCCAATCAAGGTATCCAACTTTTTTTCTTGCATAGCATAGCGTCTTCTAAATTGCAAGTGTAAAATCGGTAGGAAAAACCCTCACAATGTTTTGTGATCAGCATCCTGGTAATACATCTATCCAATTTTCTGTGCCCCACACTGCTTGCAAACATACCAACTACACAAACAGGTTTGTCGCACAGGTATAGAGGCCCCCGCCGCAACGCGGCGGGTTCCTTCTCCTTGTTTTATTTCAAATAAACCAGAACTCCAGAAGATATATTATTTGATTGGTATGTTTAAATAACGCTTTGACGTAGGTCAACACATTTGAAATTTGATATTGAAAAATATGGTTTAAATAATGACTTGCTTTTTGTCATCTTCCCACATGGATATAGATGAGATAGAAAGTTGTTTCAGTATTTCGCAATTGAATACGATATGAAGTATTGAAATAAGATATTTGTTTAAGATTTATCGAAGTATCAAACGTTCATTTAGATAACAACGAGGTATAAGTGACCCGCCGCGTTGCGGCGGCTTTTTTGTTTTCGGTTTATGGTCGCAGTAATATGGTTTAGCGTGCAAAAGAACATTTTTTGTCGCAGTAATATGGGTTTTTTGTTTTTGGACCAAAATAGTGCATCCCACATTTTCATCCACAAATTTGCATCCCACATTCCTCGGTTTTATATATACGAGGTGGAGCACCCGCGCGTTGCCGCGGGTGTCTTGCTAAAGAAGTTTTCAGTAAGTGTTGCAAAGTAGAAATGGCGCAACAAAAAATTTAAAAATTGCAATGTTTGCTACATAGTTATGCATATTATAGGTTGTATATTGGTAGTCGAGCAAATGATTGTTCAAAAGAAAAGTTGGCTAGCAAAGTAAATGATTGTTGAAAAGATAAATTGCATAACAGATGAGTTACATTGTTATATATAATTATTTTGAGTTTGAGAAAGACTCTTAAGTTTATGCTTGATGTTATTGGAAAAATTATTCCGTGAACAATGGCGCAAGTTTCGTAATTTTTCGAATTCGTTTGCTATGTCGTTTGGACCCCGAAGCGTTTATCGTGAGAAGTTTATTACGCTGGCAGTTTTGGTCCCTTGACTTACTTTTTCATTTCACCCTACACTTTCATTTAATTCAAAAACCACCCTATAACTTTTCTTAATATAAATACCCCACAAATATCATTTTCTTCATTTTTATTTACTATAAACACACACACACCTACTCAAAACTCTCTCTCTCTCTCTTGAATTATCCGGCCGCCGCCCACCCACCGGAACAGCAGCAGATTCCGGCGCGACCGCCGGAATATTTTTCCGACCACCTAATTTTCTTGCACCAACTTATAGATCGTGATATCCCACCCGTACCATCTACACCTCTCGGCTCCCCCACCAAACCCCTCTACGCGCCACCACCGAACACCATCATCACCACCGACACTCCGCCACCCCCTCCCTTGTTTTCCCACGGTAATATGCGTCCCCACGCGCCCTTATCTTTATTTTTAACAAATATTTTTGAAACCCTAGTTTTCCTAAATCTTTTTTAAACCGATTTTAATGTTAAATATTTTACAAAAATGATGTTATTAACGTTTTTACCATCAAAACTCGTGTGGATCACTTTTGGTTCTCGACTCGGCCGCGACTCGGAATGGACTCACCGAGTAAACCCGTGACTCGGTGAGGGTCTTGATGTTATTGTTGTTGTTTTTCATCTTGATGACGAAGGGAGTATTATTTCTTGTTGTTGTTGGAATTTTGAGGGTTGGATTTGTTTGGTTTGAGCCGAGAGAGCCTAAGGCTCGGTTTCAGTTCGGTTTGGACTCGGATTGATTTTGATATCGGGTTGACGTTATTTTGTTGTAGTTTTAGTTGTAAAAAAAAAAAAAAAAAAAAAAAAAAAAAAAGCTGTTACAGTACAAATGCTATGACATATGAGAGATTGAGTTGGTGACTTAGTAGTATAAGGTAATATGAGAGATTGAGTAGAAGGAAAAAGCCCAAGTCTAATAGTATGTAGAAGAAAAAAAGCCCAAGCATGAAGGGCCAAAAAGAGCCCAAGTGAAAAGCCCAAAAAAATTATTTTTTAATATGGCTCCATCAACAGCTTTAGTATATATATAGAATTTAGCTTTAGTTTAAATTTCTATGCTTTAGCCTTCCTTTTCAGTTCTTTACTCTTTGAATTCAGTCTAATTCAAGTTATTTTTAGCTTTCTTTTATGTTACTGTATAAGCTCTTATTATTTTGTTCCTTTATGCTTATTTAACTTGTATAATGCTTATTCTATAATTTCTTTTCAAAGTGTTAGCTCAAATTTTGTGTTTAGTTAAAGAAATCAAAACAGTCACCTCCCTTAAGGGGTGTTTGCCACATGCATTTTTCTAGCACAAAAATCACTTTTGACCCTTTTTCAAACTTTGACCAGCTTTGTTTAAGTAATCTTAAAATGTTTAAAGCAAAAATTTACATTTGCATTTAGTTATTAAGATTTTGAGCTTGATTTTCCAATTTCTTCTTTGTTAACTGTTTTGAAATAGATACAAGGATAAAATCTAGGATTTAGTTTGTTAGTTGTTATTTAAGGTTCAATCATGTTCCAAATAAGTTAGTATAAGTTTACCATACCTGGTATAGGACTTTTGTTAGTCAAACTCAATTTTTTTTACCCATTTTGCACCCAACAGCCCCATGGTTTTCAAGTAGCCTTTCAGCCTGTTTTACCTAAGTTTCCATGTCTGCTATTTTGTCTCTTTTATGCTCTGTGTTAATATATGTATTAATGTTGTTTTTAGTATATCAAGACTAAATGATATGAATATTTAATTGTTGGTCTTAAAAGCCTTTGATTGTTGAATCACATTTTAGTACTTTGCTAGATTCTGTGTTAGCTGCTGTTTGATGGTGGCGGCGGCGGTGATGGTGGCGGCAATGGTGGTAGCTGCTGTTTGAAATGTGTATACAAACTCGAGGACCAAACATGTAATTTACTAACAAAGTTAGTTAACGAACGTTAGGAAAAAACTCAAATCCGCCAAAAAAAAAGTTGGGAACCTTTTTATGCAAGAAAAAAAGTTAGATACCTTGATTGGAAATGGACCCTAACTTTGATGCTTTTTTGTGCCATTTGCCCTAAAATTAAAGTACCCAAATAAAAGTTCTTGGGACTACACACCATGTCTAGTACTTAACAGTGAATATGGGATTAAGTCCGAAATCTTTTGGTGAAAGTTTCTTTCGTGACACATTAGAAGAAGAAACGACTTCCATAACATCAATATTTTCTTTCATGTGACATTTAGGATTGGTGTGTCCATATTCTTTGTAAATGGAACATCTTTTTCTTTTTTTATTCGCCAACTCTTTTCCACCCTTTTCACGTCCTTTTCTTGGAGACGCCCCTTTGGAACTGACTTTGGATGACACAAAACATCATCTTCTTCTAATATATCATCTACCAGATAAGGTTGGCTGTTCATCAATGTCTCTGGAAATGGTGTACCTTCAAACACGTTGTCACTATGAAATGTATTACGACACCAACGTAAAGGCAAATATGCAGACGGGATTTAAAACAATCGTTGTGGATGAGGACCCGAAATATGTGCCTACAAACTATGCCCCAAAATTCAAAGTTTTTGCAACTACACAAGGCTATACTTCAATCCCAAAACACCTTGTGATTTTTTATTTTTTTTTTATTTCCTTCATCGAAATGTCTTATGATGAACTCGCCACCTTCAAAATGAACAACCATATATTGGCTTTAATGGAAGAATAAACAAAAAAAAGTGACTGATTTTGTAAGGACAAAGTCTAAAGATACGCAACATACTTTTTTAAAAGGAACGAAATACGTAACATACTAAATCTATTACTTGTATCGCTAAGATACTTTCAAATTTTGCACAATATACGCAATGTTGACCGATTTTTTACCTGTTTGACCGGTTTGCAGGTTAATACTTAATAAAACATACATTATTGGTCCCTGTGGTTTGCGTATGTTTTCACCGGTCATCCTTTAACTTTATTTTCAGTTATAAAAGTTACAATAATGGTCCTTGTGGTTTGGGTTGACTTTCACCTTTGGTGTATTTCGTTCCTTTTGAGAAAGTATGTCGCTATAAAATCTCGTTGTTATGCACGGGTACTCGTCTAGTATGTATAAAGAATAGTTACAGGGATGTGCTTGAGTTTTCCAAATTCAAGGTAGTGAAGATTCTTTTTAAATATAGAAGGTAGTCATAAATTGAAGAATATGGGTAATTAAGGAAAGCTTAACAAAAACCAATGGGTTGTGGTTAGCATTTCCCTTATTTTAAAGGTTATTAGGAATAAGCACATGTTCATTAACACAAAAGATGAAGTATTTTGATTAGTATAATCTTGCCTGGCTCAAACAAGGCCGACAATATCCGTCTAGTGTGCCTTGATCCAATCAAACAATAAGAAATAGCAATACTCACTGAGCACAAACTATAGGTTTTACAACTTTAACGAAGGCTAATAGTTTGATTTAACTATGAAAGCAACAAACTTCTGTTGCAAATACTTACGGTGCATTTTTTTAGCCACTATGCTTATCTTGGGTAGGCCCATTATCAAAATTTTGGCCCATAGTTACCATGAATTTCCAAATTTTCGGCCACTTTGTTTTGGAGCCCAAATTTTGGCACATTCGGTCCGGTCCTTGATCCGTGGTTTTGGTCTAATTCGGTCTCGGCCCGGTCCGTTTTTGCCGGTCCGGTCCGGTCTTAGACCGATACTCAGCCCTAGTGGTACGTGAGTTGCCCACCAACCTAGAGGTTGTGGGTTCAAGCCTCGCTGGAGACATTTGTGAGATAGGTGATATAGGTGTAAAAAAAATGCCATTAAAATAAAATAGAATTATAATACATAAATCTCGTGTTTAATGTTTTCTAAAGACCTTATATAATCATATTTGTTATTCATAATGTTCACATTTAAGAATATTTTATTTTAAAATGGTTATGAATATGATTATGTGCATCATCTCCTTATCATTAGATTTTGGTCAATCATTTAACTTTTTTGTTTAGTTTCTGTTAACCTTTATTTTAAAGGTTATTAGGAATAAGCACATGCTCATTAACACAAAAGATGAAGTATTTTGATTAGTGTAATCTTGCCTGGCTCAAACAAGGCCAACAATATCCGTCTAGTGTGCCTTGATCCAATCAAACAATAAGAAATAGCAATACTCATTGAGCACAAACTATAGGTTTTACAACTTTAACGAAGGCTAATAGTTTGATTTAACTATGAAAGCAACAAACTTCTGTTGCAAATACCTACAGTGCATTTTTCTTAGCCATTATGCTTACAAGTTTATCTTGGGTAGGCCCATTATCAAAATTTTGGCCCATAGTCACCATGAATTTCCAAATTTTCGGCCACTTGGTTATGGAGCCCATTATGCATGCAATTTTAACGTGATGTAGCCAGTAGCCTGGAGTATCAAATTTTGGGGCAATGTCCTTTTTTGCCGTAAATACAGTGTCTCATAAAAGAAATGTCAATAGAAGGAAGCAAACAACGGGTTTTTGGTCTATCAGCAATTCAGAAAATCAGAATCTATGTTAAGGTTAGTGTTCTTCAGCAAAGTAGTTGTTGGGTTAAAGTGTGATTTGTATGTGATGTGAATTTGTCTTTCAAAAAATAAAAGCATGCAATGCAAGATGCAACCGTAACCAAATGGCTTGTAAATACGATTCAAAGCAATCATTTTAATACGATTCAAAGCTTCTAAATATAAGATTTTTCAGCACTCGACGTATCATAACTTATTGTAACAAATTCCTTGTATCTTCAAATCCCAAGCATTAGCATGTACAGTAATTTTCATTTATAATCGTTGTCCACTTTGAATGTTCTCCTCGATCTAATAATTCGGATATCAATATCAAATAAACACACATCTTATTTTGATATGTATCGATCAAGGAAACCAACTTTTAAGGCATGTACACATATTTTGCTCATATAGATTCCTCATTCCCATTGCGAATTACGTTTCTTTACACTAAACAGATTTTCAATATCTCAAATGATCATTTATCAATTTAACAAATACAAATTTAACATTATAAATAAATCATTCCTTGATCGGGATAGTATGATTCAAGCAATTGCAGTGCTCCTATGTACTATAAATCAATAAGGAGTGTCTTGAGAAGAATAATACTTTCATCTGCACTATACTACATTTAGAAAGAAAGAAATGAAAGATTATTTGGCAACAAGCATAAAAATGCATAAATTACATTGCAAACTATCAAAGAATCTATAAGGATGCAGCTTATGGGCTTAAAAGAGTATTGATAAATTCTTCTCAAGTCATCAAAGTTGCTAAGGAATGAGATGTGAAATTCAAGTTCAGTATAAATGATGACTTCCTGGCGGTCTCTTGTACTTATGTGTGAGGATGTAGCTACATATGATACGATTACAAGTTGTCGTCTTGTGAAGGGAAATGTAGTTTATGTAACAGTTGGATGATGCCTCGTCTTGGTTAGTTTACATAGTCTTATGTGAGGTATCAAGTTTGCTAACATTTGACTACGTGAAACTGACATTGATGGGGAAATGTAGTCTAATTGTTACTGCTTATCCTGTGAAGTTTATCAATTTTGTGATTAATATAATTCCCTTTAAAAAAAACATTAAATAACATAATGTAGACAAACGCAAAGTAAAATAAAATTATGATATGTTAACACTACACGAATAATAGTTATTCAATTCGGATTATTCCGGTTTTAAAGATGACAAAACATGTCGATATCCGACTCTAATTAAGGTTTAAACTATTCACATTTCGAGTTATTCGGGTACATGCCCCTTCTTGTTATTCTCATTATGTTAGTGAACAATGTTTTACAATCCGGTTTTAATCAGCGTCATTTAGTGGTTTGTTCTCGCTTTCAATTACATTGTTCAACTGGCTGAGTCAACTTGAATCTTATGACTGGATGTAATGGAGGGTAAGGGCTCGCCCTCACTACCACCCATCATGCGCCACCACCATTGTGGCTACCCCATGTGACGCGCGACCAAGGAATAAAAAAGAGAGGAAGTGGTGGGGTGCTCACCTCTTGGGTACGAGCATTTTGTGGGGCCCCCACTACAAAGGGTCACATTATTAAAAAAAATAAATAAAATAAATAAAAAAAAAATAAACTTTGCTATTTTATTTACCTATTACTTATAAATACCTCGTACCACATCATTTTTATACACAATTTCAAACATAATCTTTCTCAAGAAATACATAACTTAAACAAAATATTTATCATTCCTCATTATCCAAATGAATTCTGAAACATTCATCAGACTCAACGGAAGAAGAAGTTATGAGTAGGAATTTGACTTTTTGTAATAAAAGCGTTATCGCTATTAAGAATAAATGAACGTGAAAGGCAGCGACTGACGAGAAACATCGTAAATAGAATCGCTACAGTGCTCATGATCGTTTAGTTGCCGCCTATTTTAGTGCACATCCGATGTATGATCCATATGATTTCCGGAAGAGGTTTCAAATGAACCGAGAGCTATTCACAATCATAGTTGAAGAAGTAACTAATCATTGAGCATACTTTCATAATAATACTGATTGTACCGGAAGTAAAGGAATTTCGGCTTTTATGAAGTGCACCTCCGCAATTCGTCAATTGACATACGACACCATTCCTAATGCCCTTGATGAATATTTGCAAACGGGTGCAACAACTTCTCTTGATTATTTTGTATGCCTGTTATGGAAATTTTTGGAGCATGGTATTTGCGAAAACCTACTTACACTGATTTTGAAAAGCTATATTGTTTCACGATGAAAAGCACGGGTTTTCGAGAATACTAGAAAGCCTTGATTGTACAAAGTAACACATATAAAGGGCAATATTGTAGACGTGATCATGGTCCGAATACATTCATTTTGCTGAAAGTTGTTGCCAGGGGCGGAGGCAATGGGGTGGCTAGCAGGTGCTAGGCCTCCCCCAACTAGCCTAATAAGCAGGGCCGGATATCACAATTTGCAAGGTGATCGACAACACAAAGCTTTTATCTTTTTGGGGGGCACAAGATTTTAAACTTCAAGAATGATATAATTTGGTTTCCACTTTAAAATGACAAGAGAATGTGCTAAAACGTAATACTTGGAATCATACTAAAATAAGGTATGATCAATTAGTTTTCTAAGTGATTAAGAAAAAGGTTAGAAAATGGCAGAACAGAGGTATCGAGGTTTGAGATGAAGATGATGATGATTTTGGATCATCTTTACTTCAGCCCCCCTATGTTTGTGCTTTCTACAATTTTGTCCCAATTAATAAATTATATTTCAAGATGAGTGCAAAATTCTTTACATAGTTCACAGTTTTATCCCTTAGTTTTACAAATTTAATACTAATGGCCAAATTGGATATAAGAGTGCATCTTATATATTGTGTAAAGAGATTCAAATGTCTAAATAATATAGCTTGCATAAACTTTGTTGTGTTTAATTGCCGGTTGTTTTTATACTTATAACATAGTGTGAAAATTCATAAACGTTTTTATAATTGGAGCTTAATTTTGTGGATATTCTATAGAGCCTTCAAAATCGATAAGACGACCATGCTTACCGGCAGATGAAAACATAAATGCTTGTTTGCTTATTGGTTATTTATGAAATTGTTAAATACTTAATTACTTCTTGAGAGCTATGAATTATCACACCTATTTATATGTCACCACATACATCTGCGCTAAAAAATAATATAGCAAATTATAAACAAACAAGGTTGTGAGATGTCAAAAATCTTTTTTTTGAAACAGTAAGGCAAATTGTTTTATTAACTATGATCACCCAAGGGGTACCTGCGTTCACAAGATATCGTCTATGTCAAAATAATAATATTGATTTAAGTTATATTTGTTCAATATACTCTATATTGTTATTATTCCAAAAATTATATCGGCCTCCCCTAACTTGAAATCCTGGCTCCGCCCTTAGTTGTTGCGTCACAAGACTTAGGGATATGACATGCTTTCTTTGGTGTTTCTAGGGTGAACAAAGACATCAATCGCCTATATTCAGCGATCTCAAAGATAGAAAAACCAGAGGTTCCGTTTGTGGCTAACGACTTAACTTACAGATGGGGATATTATCTTTTCGACTGAATATCTCCGGAATGGTGACAATTTTTAAGTCGATTTCAAATCCAGGCGATGACGACCACAAGCAAATACGGTATAAGTGAATGCATGAAGCGACAAATAAAGATGTGGAATAAGCGTTTGGTGTTCTCAAGAAAAAATGGGCTATAATAGCCAATCCCGAATGATCATTGCATTTGAAAAGAATAAGAAATATTATGTATACATGCATCATATTACATAATATGATTCAAAATACAAAGGGAAGACGATATCTCCCGACCGGTATCCGGAGGAAGCAAATCAATCGAACGACCTCCTACGATCCAATGAACAAGGACTACAAGTTATTAGACAAATCAAATCGTCACAAGCGCATCAAAACCTCCTTTCCAATTTGGTCNATTACATAATATGATTCAAAATACAAAGGGAAGACGATATCTCCCGACCGGTATCCGGAGGAAGCAAATCAATCGAACGACCTCCTACGATCCAATGAACAAGGACTACAAGTTATTAGACAAATCAAATCGTCACAAGCGCATCAAAACCTCCTTTCCAATTTGGTCGAACACTTTTCTCATGAAGTTCAATTTAAGTTTTTAATTTTTATTGTAATTTGTTAATTATGAATAAAAATTTGTTCAAAAAATAGGTTTGAAAGTGAGAAAAATAGTGACCATTAAAGCTGAAAGTGAGAAGAGTGATAATGTTCTAATTGATGATGTGTCGCTGACGTGGAGCTAAGAGCAGCGGCGACTATAGTGTCTAGCACTCAAAAAACACGTTTCATGAACAACCCACTTTTGCCTAGGTTGTAACACCTTTATCCACGTGGCCGACATCCAACCAATCCTCGACCGCCATTTCAATCTTTGTCCTCTTCTTTACAAACAAACAAAATGAAATAAAGTTTTTGGGATCTATTCATTTTGCCCCATTATTCTTAACTTTTCTTTTGTTTTTATAAAAAATAAAAAACAAAAAAACAAAAAATGATGCGGGTTTGAAGAGCTGTTCTTCATCCATCAGATCCTGTTTTTCTTCATCTCCCTTAAATGGTAATCAACAATAAATCCCTGTTTTTGTTCTTATTAAATTTTGCAATTTTTTGATGTTTATTGATTAATTGATGTTTGTTGTTTTTGTGTTATGTGTTTATAGTTTTGTTGTTAAGGATTTATGATTTTGGTAGTGTTTGGGATTTCTTTTAGATGCTTATTAGGGGTGTTTGTTTAAAACTTACGATTTTATATAAGTTTATTATGTCATAATAAGTTTATACTAGACGATTACCTGTGCATAGCGGCAACGGTGTATAGTAGCGTTAATTTGTGGAGTAAGTGAGAGTGAAAAAAGTTAGTGGTTTAAATTGTACTACTGTAATTAATAATTATTTTAAAAATATTTAAGTTGTAAGCAAATGTGTTTTCTCTTTATATGTAGTATAGATAAGTCCATGCATTTCAAACTAAGCCAAAAAAAATTAGCTTATGAAACATAATTCGAAACCACCTAAGCTCGTAGTCCCAAATATAAGATTAAACAAACACCCACAAAGTCGTTCGGAATGTGTTGTTTTTAATTACTGTAAACAGTATTGTTTATGTCTCAAAATAATTGTGCACGCTTTGCGACAATGAGTTTAAGGATGGAGTAATTATTAGTACACTGTATTTGTTAGTCAAATGTTAAAATTGTCCTTTTTAAAAAAAACACGCAATTACAATGAATGCAATATTAAGAGTAAGTATAAGTAAGGGTATATTCGAAAACTTGGTAAAATATTTGTAAGTGAACATTTATTTTGAGACAAACAAAAATAAATATATGAACATTTATTTTGGGACCAAGGGAGTAGCTGTTAATGATTTAGGAGATGATATGTACACATACACTTTTACTTTGTACACATAAAATTTATGTGTGAGGACAAGCAAATTTATGTGTGGGAACAAGCAAAATTATGTGTGCAAAGTAAAAGCGTATGTGTACATATCACTTCCCTAATGATTTACTGAAATAGTAGTTCATTACACGAGGTAAATAGTTATTATTTTCTTTGAACCATAAAGTAAATATACAGTTTTCCGTGTTTGAGGCCGAGTTAGAATCAGTGACGATACCGTCTCCCAATTTGTTTGAAGTAACTACAGCTGATACTTTCTTGGCCAAATTCTCAATCAAGTGGCAGTGTTCAGGTCTCTGTTTGTCCTAGCACAATTACACAATAATTGCTCCATCAATTTAGGGGGTGTTTGGGTTAGCTTGTTTCGGTGGCTTAGGGGCTTATTTGGATTTGGAAAAGCTTATAAGCCGGAAAAAGTGAGCTTGTGAGCTTTTCCAAATACAAATAAACCCATTAATGGAAAGTATAAGCTGATGAGCATTAGGATTTTTTCATGTATCCTTAGTGGATGAACAACAGAACAATGTAAAAGTTGTATGTTGCGAGTTAATGTCCGCATTATGTTTCATACTACTAAGCTGTGAACATTTGGGTATATAAGGGTTAATGGGAATTTTCAGTAGTGTTAATGGGTACGTTAGTATGGATGGCTTATAAGTCCTCACTTAAAAAGGGATCAAACAGCAATGAAAGTTTCTTAGCTTTCAAAACATGTTAATAGGCTTGTATTACATAGTGAAGATTTCTATCATGAACACTTAAACAGTGGTAACACATAAACATGTCACTAAAGGCTTAATTTTGAAAAATACTCAGATGTAGATATCATTGGGTAGTCATTAGTCGTTACATTATAATTTTGTCTATGATGTTATAGTGACGTAAAGTGTTGAACATGAACTCTTAAAAGAACCCGAACTAAAGTTTTGCCAAAATTTTTGAATTGAATGCTTAATAATGATACTAGATGGTAAGAAACTAAACAAATGATCTTATACGGAGTAATTGTTAGGCAAACGGTTATGACAACAATTTGGAATTTAGGATGCCAGATTCCTTTTCTTGCATAATTTTTGTGTGAAACTTACGTATACATGTCTTACGTAAGAATTGTCAACAACAGTGGGCATATATAAGTTGACGAGCCACATGGATGTGTTCGTTTTCTGCAACTATCATTGTGGGTGATTCATCACCGACTCTAACACTTGTTATGTCACAGAAAACAACATCTCAATTTAAAATATTAAGTACAGCGGAATTTATTTGCTTACTTACAAGATCTCCTTTATTTCACAGGACTCTTTCACCCTATCCGTGGAGGGAGCTTCATGGTCTGATGATGAGCCTGATACTAACTGTAAGGGAACTGGAGTTTTCCTTCCGAACTTGGAAATCATCGAGACCGTTAACAGTCAAGAAGAACCACCGATCTCGATTGATATCCTCCCTGACGAGATGCATGAAAGAATCCTATCATGTCTCCCATTATCCGTCATATTTAAAGCCTCTTGTGTGAGTAAAAAATGGAATCGAATTATCCACTCAAGACAATTCACCTTAAAAGATGCAATCTTTTTGTCTGAAAAAACATGGTATTTCATGTTCACGAGCTCGATCGAGCCGGTTGGTTATCTGTATGACTCGGGTATGAGAAAATGGTACAACTTTGAGCTCCCGTTCATGGTTCACCACACGTGGAACATTGCACCATCTTGTGGTCTTGTATGCTTCATGGACGATGAAACCAACAAAGAATTGCACATTTGTAATCCCATAACTCGGGAATACGAAACTCTCAGTACCCCACCGAGCACAGGTTTCCCAGTGTACAGCGCCTTGGCGTTCTCTGTTGACCAGTTAAAGTCAAAATACACCATCTCTGTCATTCGGTCAATGCAAGCTTCTGAAGATTTCTTGCTATGGAATGTTTCTGTTCACATTTACAATTCAATAGAAAAGACATGGTTACCTCCTGTGCTGAGTTCTATGCAAGGGTGGAGACCGGGGGATGTTAGTGCAATATGTGATAACGTTTTGTACATTTTGGTCTTCTGTACACAGCCAAACGAATATCAGAACTTTCATGGTCTGATTAGTTACAATCTTGATGATACTGAAGCTTCAGTTGGGGTTTTAAGGGAAGAATCAGTAATTCCAGCACCGTGTGCGCTTACTTGCGGGAGGCTAATGGAAGTCCAAAGAAAGCTAGTGCTTGTTGGAGGTATAGGAAGACCCGACAGACAAGGGGTAATAAAGGGAATTGGTATCTGGGTTCTTGACGGGAGGGAGTGGACTGAAATTACCAGAATGCCCAACAAGTATGTTCATGGATTTGGGGAATTGGATGATGTTTTTGCTAGCAGCGGGGGTGGTGATCTGATATATATCCAAAGTTACGGAGGAACAGCTTTGCTTGTATATGATATGAGTATGAGACAGTGGTCCTGGTCTCAGAAGTGTGCGATGCATAAGAAGTTTCCGCTTGAAATCTTTTCTGGATTTTGCTTTGAACCCCGGCTTCACTTCATGTAGTCATCAAGGTCCGGGTTTATGATGTTTTCCTTTGCTAACTAGAAATGGTATTTTGTTAGGATCAGGTTTCTGTTTATCTTTTTGTTTGGGTATCTGAAATCTTGAATTTTGCATCCATCTTATACATGATCTAATGTGGGAAAACATATGCATTTTGGTTGGTTTTAACTTTTAATGATATGAAATATTTGTCATCTTGTTCTTTTGGTTGGGATTCGTCTTTGGTGGAGACCATTTGTGACCTGAGAAATCATTCAGTTTTATGGCCTGCACAAGTTAGGCTGGTCCTGGGGGGCTTTACTCTGTCCAGAGCTAATTTATACTTTGTCGAAATAAATCTTTCTGGGTTGGTTGACCAGCAGTTTTGGCCCGTGATACTATGCTTATTCTAGCACGTACACTACTTATTACGTAGTACGTTGTTTTTGTTATGGTTTTGGTTTTTTGTTTGGATCCATTAGTCTATGGTCCTTCAGAAAGTATGCTCTAATCAAATTTGCCACATCAACTTAAAAGATACCATGTCATCTGATCTACTCACTAAACCAACATTTACAGGTTTTAAGGAACATAACAGTAACATAGGAAATGTGAAAGCATTGTCTACTATTGAAAATAAAATAATTTGCAGGAATGTTATCAGTCAATTGTTAAGTAGACCAGTTAAAGAGAACTTTGTAGAAATAGATCCCGAGTGCAATCAACTCTTGATTAAAGGTCGTCGAGTCTTGATCTTTTAATCTTTTGAGAAATGGCCAGTCAACATGAAATAAGGTTGCCCGAGGTAACCGTTCCTCGCCAATCTAAACCTTTGTCGACTGGCAAGAAGAAATTGTCACATCATGTGTAACAAAATGTCAAGATAATCCATCAACACAAATCTTTGAATATTGTAAAAAGCAAGAATGGAATTATTGATGAGGAAATTACTTAAATGAACGTTTTATACTACTGCTTTTCGAAAATGAACCTCGCATAGAAAATTATCGAAAATGAACTTTCAATATATTAACCGTTGGATGGATTATTAGATTAATTTGTAAGCTTACACGTGTATAAAATAGTTATACGCGAGTTGTGAGCGAGGTATGAAAAAGTGAAAAGATGGGCGAGGGTTACGCGAGTTATACGCGAGGTTATACACGGAATTAAAATTCATGAGCGAGGTTAGGAGCTTGGGCGAGGTTATACGCGATGTTGTACGCGAGGTTATTAATGAAGGTGTCATTTTCTAGGATTGTGATTGTTACATGCGAGGTGCCAGGCGATGTTCCAGGCTTTCATGAGCTTTCATGAGCGAGGTAAGAGTTTCATGAGCGATGTTCCAGGGTTCTCGCTCGATCTAGACAAGAGCTCGACCAGCTTGTTTAACATTTCGTTGCTCTGGAACAATCGCTCCAATGCTGGAGTTGAAGAGAGCTCGAGTTTGTAAACTCCACAACTCTCTCCGCTGGGAACCAATCGGCTTGGCCACATCGCGTGGTTCGAAACCAAATTGTCTTACCGCAAGGCGAGATGTCTCTCACTTGGAAAACGACACCTTGATTAATGACTCGCCTTGGATACACAACGCCTGTGTAGATAGATCCCGTTATATATAATACACTCCGCTTGTAGGATCTTAAAAGATGATCTGCGTTTGCGAACACGATCCGCGCTGCATTGTGCCGAAAAGACTCTGTCGTAACACTGTTCCAAGGCGTCAGCTCGCATGAGAGAGGCTTCATGAAATGCCTGGAAATTCGCGAGGCCTTCCCATCATTCCGCATGATGCAAGCAAGTGTCACAATCTTATACCCAAAGATGGGCCGACACATTGTTTCAATCTATGAAAGCTAATGGCCAGGTTCTGCGTACAATCCAATTGCGTATGAACTCGCCCCAAAGCTCCTAACCTCGCTCGATGCGAGGTACAAGCCTGAATTTTAATTCGTGTATAACGTTCGCGTTAACGGTCGCGTAACCCTCAGCCATCTTTTCACTTTTTCATACCTCGCTTCACACTCGCGTATTAACTATTTTCATATCATTCGTTGTAACGCTTACAAATTAATCTAATTATCCATGGCAGCCCAACGGATGTTATTACCAGGCCGATATGATGGATTGAGTAAGTTTCCATTTCATATTTCGATAAGAGGTTCGTAGTATATTACAATAGCGGAGTGGTGCACAGATTTTTTTTCGAATGAGAAGCAAAAGGCTAGTTAGAAAACTGGGTTTCATTCCAGGCGATGTGTTCTACAGTGCTCGTCCCTACTAATCAGTTAATAATACCCAAGCTGGAGTCTCTTTTCCATTTGCTTATAGGCCCCGAGGTTAACATATACAGTCATTCAGGAGAGTTATGACTCATTTTGTAGATTGCGATGTTCACTCTAGGCGATGGGATGGTAGTTTATTTCAGACTATTTTGTTACTAGACCAGGTAGGGTGACCTACGCCGAAGTGTTTTTCATATGTCCGATTGCGCAAGTCCGCTAGGAAGGCGAGTGGTGATGTTACGGCGTGTGCGGCGTGGGAGGCGTTAAGCAAGCCTGAGTGACTGGGTATTCGGGCGACCCGTTATTTCATACACTTGTCCGAACATAGGACACAAGTTTGTCTGCCAGAAGAGAGAATGGGCAGAGGACATCTTCGCAGACGCCTTACGAAGAGTTGATTGCACTCGGGATCTGATTTCTACAAAGTTCTCTTTAACTGGTCTACTTAAACAATTGACTGTATAAAATTCTGCAATTATTTTATTTTCTAGTAGACCATGCTTTCACATTTCCTATGTTACTGGTTTTATGTTCCTTAAAACTGTAAAATGTTGGGTTTAGTGAGTAGAAGNTTCCTGTGCAACTTAGCAGCAGCAACACTAGTGGTAATTTGTGTTTGACAGTATCTTTGCCTCTTGGTGCTTCTGCTAGACAAGTAGGTGCTACTGTTTGGGAGCTTCATCAGTACAACTTACCTTTTGCTAAAATTATGCACAACACTGGTGGTGGTGGTGGTGGAGGTAGTAGGAGGAACCATAGGTATCTGCAGCTTAATAACCATCATAATCACCATCATCATCATAGGCAGCATCTTCTTGAAGATAGCCATGATCCTGCCCCTGCTACCCCTGACTTGGTAACTTTTTCTTGATGTTTTTGTATTGTTTTATAAAATCTTGATTATATATTGTCATTTTGTGATGGTATGTTAGTACTTTTTGATGGATCTGATATGCATGTTGTGAATTTTGTTGTTATTTTATTAACATAAGAATTAATGGAGTGGGTGGTGGTAGGGGTCTGTTTTTTTAATGAAACTTCAAGTGTATTACTTATTAAAGATTGTTCTTTGGATGACATTTATTCACTATTCAATTATGATTCTTGCCATTAAGATAATTAATTCTAGTCTATTCATTTTAGAGCTCAAGTGTTTTGGTACCATAGATCATTGGAATGCGTCGAATCAGAAAATTTGGTTCATTTATGTCGCCCAGAGCCATCGGCGGTTCTTGTTGAGTTCACATACTTAATTACTGGATTTTTCTCATAAAATTGTTAAAACTCTCATTTGAAGATGTTCTTGATCATTGTTTCATAATGTTTGCAGTAGTACCATTGAGATTTGATTGACACTTTGAATAAGTGGAAACTGATCGTAAAGTTGCTAACTTTTATTTCAATTAGGGATTCTTGAATAATGTTTCGTAATGATTGCACTAGTACCACCAAATAAGTGACATTTCATCATAATGTTAATGTTAACTTTGATTTGAAATATGTGTTCATGATCAATGTTTCATAAAGGTTAAAATAGTACCATCGAGATTCCGTGATAAAAGCTAACGTTAATTTTGGCTTCTATTCATTACCCATCAGGGTAATAATGTATATTTGGTTTTTGATTAATGCAGGGGAGTGCTAGTAGTTTAAGAAGACATGTTGCAGCGTCACTGATGCAACATCACCGGACAGTTCAAAGGAATCATGAAGCTGTACGAGCTGTCTCACCTGCAAGTTATGGTAGTAGTTCCATGGAGGTATAGAATCATCTTACTCCATTCGTTGCTAGAATGAAATTGTGCTGACCTTTTTTTTTGTCAATTTGGTCATTTTTAGAATCCATAATGGTTGCAGAATAGTATGAATTGACAGGAATAACACAGATGATGTTAAATTACGTAGACTGCTAAGCGAAAGACATAAAACTTATGTTCAAATTGAAAATATAATCTAGTTTATTTTGAGCTTAAATTTAGCTGGTATGACCATTGGTCAATTATCTCATAGGGTATAGCAGTGTATACCTTTGACCGTGTTTACTCTCGTTTCCATCCTACCACATAATGTTCCAAAATTAATTGACCTTTCATTCTTAGGATCTATATGGATCCATACCATAGTGACGAAATGTTTCACTTTCTATGGTCAACAGGGTAAGAATCTACAGTTGTCAAATTCACAGTCATAGATTTGTATAATCTAAATGCATACCACTCAGGGGTGGCCTAGTGGTATAAGCCTTGTGATTAATACCACTAAAATGTGTAAGGTCTTAGGTTCAATTCCTGTTAGGTGCAAAGAGTAGCCACGCCAACCTCCTGAAAAGGGAGGGCTTTACCCTGTTTGAATTTGTGTGGCGGTGGGTTCAAACCCCGTTGATTAGTCGACCAAAAGGTCGGAAACCATGGTTACCCAAAAAAAATAAAAATAAAATAAAATGATACATGTTCTAAACAAAATTATAATCTACCTGATATAGATTGTAAAACTTGTCGGTTTGACTGTTTAATTTCTTGATAGGTAGCACCTTATAATCCTGCTGTTACTCCTACAAGTTCTATAGAATTCAGAGGAGCAAACGGTGAGACAAGCTACAGCCTCAAAACATCTACAGAGCTTCTCAAAGTTTTGAACAGAATTTGGAGCCTTGAAGAGCAACACGCCGCCAATATATCCCTCGTTAGAGCTTTAAAACGTGAACTAGACATGTCCCGAGCTAAGATTAAAGAGCTCGCTCGTGACAGGCAATCTGATCGGCATGAGATGGAACACTTGATGAAACAAATCACCGAAGATAAACAAGG
>LBNU01015002.1:26463-55828 GCA_014162995.1 Artemisia annua | reverse complement strand
AAAAAAAAAAAAAAAAAAAAAAAAAAAAAAAAAAAAAAACAAACAAACCCTCTATTCTCCAAATTCTTCACCAAAAGTATGGAAATAGGAGTAACCAAATTACACTACCCAATTCTCTCAAACTCTCCACTAATTTCTCTTCAATTCTCTACTTTTTTTTAATTCTCTCTACCAAATAAGAGAATTTGATCAAATTATATTTCTCTCATTTCTTTTCTCCCTATCAAACGCACCCTAAATGAAACGTATTATGTCCATGCATGAAACGACACAACATGGACCTTATAACGAACCATCCCAAAATCCCTGGCCTGGTATCACCAAAGGGCACCTTAGTTAGGGACGGAACCAGGACCAAATATGACCGGGTGCACAAATTTTTGAAAACCATAATATATAAACATATTTCGATGGACCGGCTGTATTTAAAATGAATTTTGAAAAAATTGATGTTTTTTTTTTCAAAAATTAACACTACATTGAAAAAATCTATAAAGGTCACCGACACTTGCAAGAAACCTCCGGTTCCGTCCCTGACCTTAGTAGTACCCAAGTGCTCTTATCAACTAAAAGTTTTGTAGGATCAAGTCTCGGTATCGTGTGAACAAAATTGGTGCAAATAATATATAGAGAAAGTTGTGTGTGGTTATGATTTTGCATTTTTAGAAAGAAATTGCATGCAAACTTATACTGTATATTAANCCCAAGTGCTCTTATCAACTAAAAGTTTTGTAGGATCAAGTCTCGGTATCGTGTGAACAAAATTGGTGCAAATAATATATAGAGAAAGTTGTGTGTGGTTATGATTTTGCATTTTTAGAAAGAAATTGCATGCAAACTTATACTGTATATTAAATTGAGTACACTACAACTTAAGTAAATGTTGCAAGTTTAAACGAATAAACAAATAGCACTAAAAGAATCATGACTATGAATGCTGAAATTATCGTTACAGCCAAATTTGTGTCCATTTTATATTCTAGAGTTAGTAGTTTCAACTTTCAACTAGGGCTGAGCAAACGGACCGGATGGACCGGATCGACCGATAAAACCGACCGGACCGGACCGGACCGGTCCTCGATCTAAGCTTTTTGGCTAATTCGGTCCTCGGTCCGGTCCGGTCCGGACCGACCAAAAACCCGAAAAAACTTGCCAAATCTTGCCTAATTGGACCGGACCGACCGAAGACCGACCGGACCGGACCGGACCGAGACCGGACCGACCACATTCGGTCCGGTCTCGGTCTATGGTTTTTCCGGTTCTCGGTCTTCGGTCCGGTCCGGTCTTGATCGGTCCGGTCCGGTTTTTGGACCGTGATCACCCTTACTTTCAACCACCAACCCAAAATGGTGAGTATTACTATTAGCTATTCTTTTTTTTTGAACATCACTATTAGCTATTCAAATCACATTTATAAACATGTGTTTAACCTTTTTTTTTCCCTTCTAAACAACACTTGGGTAATGATAAAGTGGACCCTTTTGTCAGGGCTAAACCAATGAGAATGCACCTTACCCATAAGGGAACTAGCTATGGCCATACATTAAATACGAGGTTTTTTATTTAATGAATCTTATGTGGAAAATAAAAAGAAGAAGACAAGAATCATTCTGGGAATTGTCTCTTATTAGCTGTCTCATTGTGTCCTCTTATGAAGAGCTTAACGTCCATGCCATGTGATGTGCACCCAAAGGACCGCAATGTGCACCATGTTGGCTAGTCATATATGTGCATTGTGAAATTATTAAGTTCAATTAGGACGCATAAGCAAAGATCAACTGGATCTTATGGGGTTTAAGGACCGCCCCGCTGCACCAACACCACTCATTCACATCTTTTAGGTCTTGTTCCGTTGGGGGTGCCAAGAATTAATTAGGTTCTTTTAGCTTATTTATGTGGTTTATGGGCTAATTAAGTTATGCCAGTGAATAATGACTAAGATTAACCAATTAGCCTTAGTACCTTTCGAAGTCACTATTAGTTGTTGTGATAGTTCTCTGTGATCGACTAGCTGTTCAAGGGTCACTAGACGCATTCATTTCCAAAGAAAAGTCATTGTTCAAGGGTCATAACTAGATTGCATCAAAGACCACTATGAACTTCTTTTTTGAATGGATTGCATCAAAGTTTTGTGATTATCTTTGAACCTCTATCCCTTGATAGATTATGTCAAAGTATATCACGTGAAGCTTCCCTTGAACATTTCTTTTACTTCACCAGTTTCGCTTCTCGAGAACCTATAAAGTATAATCACCACTTGATCAGACCATATATATTGTTTGATATTCACAAAAACCATTATTTGTGATAATTCTAAGTTTTTACCAAAACTTATTAATTACAGGTTTTAAAACATGAATTACCAGATATAATAAATTAAATAAACGTCTTAAGCCTAAAACATAAAGAAAAGATTTAAAACAAGCCCTAAAATGGGCGACCACCAGTTTTAAAATTGTAGAAAATTAAACGTTTTAAAATCCTATATCACAAAATACTGATGCACGAACGCTGTCGTCATATTCTGCCAATCCTTTCACGTCTCAAATGATGAGCCAATTATATTCACATCATTACTTGGTGAAGCTTCAGGTTCACAATGGTTGCAAGACGCTCTTGGTGAAGCTTCAGGTTCAACACGGTTGCAAGACGTGCATTCCCTCTCTTGAAGCTCTACAATAAACATTGTAAGCATCAATTCACTTTCTTGTGAACTTCAGGCCACAAAAATGAAGGAATAATAAAACAATCTATAAAGTATAGATACCTCTTTCCTCTTTCGGGAACTTCAGGTCACGAACGTACTCGAAGCATTTTCCAATTTTATGCCCAGGCTTTTGGCAGTAATAACAATTGGAAAATCCCTTTCTTCTTGGTTACTGGTTTACGAAAGACCCCCTGAGTATTTCCAGTAACCTGTATGTCATTCACCTCCTCAATCTTACGCTTTCTGACTATAAAATCTTCCTCGGCTCTACTAAATAATTTGTAAAGTTGCACTAGCGTAGGCTTATCGCATGTTCCTAACAATTGTGGATGACACTTTTCTGGTAGGAACTGCATGATACAAAATACCATTATTGCCCTACTCACAGGCTAACAACCTGCTGGAGATGGTTGAGAAGTCCTTGCACCACGGTATCCTGAAACCTTTCAGATGTACCCTCTTGCATGTTATGATTTCTCATTTCATGCATGAGGAAAGACATCTTAGTGTCTCTTGAGTTAGGATGAACATCCGAGGGAGCTCTAGGTTTCCAAACATGTTGGATGTGAGGTGACTCAGTCACTTTCTCACCATGATCCATCGGGTGATAAGGCATTTCAGGTATTTCATTAGTTAAAACCTTTCTGATGAAATCGTATCGCTCACGCCTTAAGGGGTTATAGGAATCATAATGATCATACATTACGTTGTAGTATGCCATCTAAAGTATTAAAAAGACAATGAGTGAATTCAGTCATTTTGTCGCAATAGCTACAAGACCCTATCATTTCACATATTACACTAGGATCCATATTATACTATCACAAGGCACCACGTTACGGCATAACCTACCTTGTGACAGTTTTTAGGTATGTGTTTTGCCACACCAATTGCCTCACTGAGACAACTCCTAGGGCTGAGACTCCAACATTAGTTGGGCGTACTTAGTCTCTCCATGCAGCCTTGGGTCCGCTATGGCTAAATACCAATATACTTTACCATAAGCGCCAGTAGTCTCGCAATTCATTGATCTCTGCTATGACATACAGCCAATGAATCCAAGAACCACCTCTCCCGTGTCAGCCATGTACCCATAGACATTGAGCTATGGCATCAACTGCCTGCAGGGTCTGAGCTAAGAGAGTAGACATGCATATGGACGACACATTAGTCTAAGATTACCATAGGGTAAGACCTTTGATGGCGTGTGTATATCATTGTAGAATAGGTTATTATTCTTATCAAGTTTTAAATTTATATTTAGCCGACTTAACCTATAACACACAATAACGAGCACTGTACCCGATCAATGTAGCTAGTTGGTAAGTAGAGTGTCGATCACTAAGAGTGGAACGTTAACACCTAGAATGTTTATCAGTATTTCAATTCCTAAGTTAGTTCTAAAAACCTAATCTAATGCAAGGGGGTTTTCAGCCTGAGAGACTGGCATGATTGAGTTGATTAAACAATAATTAAAACTATAGAGTTAAATACACGATTGGCGAACACGTACACAGATAGATAACAGATACAGATATGAGACGTGACCAAATGGTTAAGTAGCTTGTCACTTATTTTATTGCTAGTCTTATAGGATGAGTGCTAAAATCTTTTCTCTCTCGTTGGTATCTTAAATACAGGTGAGTAAACTCTTAATGATTAGTCTATATTATTTAACCTTGTTTAAGGGATACATTAACTTATAATGCTAATGAAGTAATTGTGGGAGGCGTATGGCATCGCAAACAAGCCACGGCTAAACACAGAGGTAATCAAAGCACATGTAAAAAGAACCAAATAAACATCAAATAAACTTTAATCGATGGGAAAACAATCTAAAGGCGAGTCCTATGGCGTAGACAAGGCCAACAATCCTGATGGATTAAAGAGTACTATGACAATAAAACAAAATTACATAATGAATTAAACACTAGCATGACCTTCTTGCTGCTCTGAGATCTTCGTTTGGGTGGTGTCCTGTGTTGCCAAATCGTTTGTATTCTTCTCCTTAGGGTTTTGTTGCACACCAAATTCGGCTGTCTAATGGGGTATTTATAGTTTTTGTCTGAGGGTACGATGAGGCGCATCAATTAAGTTGATGTGGCGTATCTTAATAACTTCGCGTGGGGTCCAAAATTATTATATTCTGGAATATTCGTACACCGTCTTCAGATGCGGCGTATCTTCAATACCTTATGCGGCACATGTTCTTCTGTATCTTGGATTATCTTTGGTGAAGTCTTGAGATTGATACGTCGTATGTATGAAAGTAATACGGCGTATCTGAGTAGATAAGTCAGATCTCTTTCGTTGACCAAGGTTTCATATGCGGCACATGGGATAAATCCATGCGCGCATTCTTCAAAGTCAGGTAATGGTCTTCAAATTCGTCTAAGTGTTGTCGTACGGCGTATTAGTTTAGAATGATACGGCGTATCTTCCTTTAGTTCAGTAGACTCTTCCAACTTGATCCATTTTGATCCATTTTATGTCCAAAATAGCTAACTTTCACCAAACGCTTGTTTATAACTGAGAATTACAAAAGTAAACGATTAAGTATCAATTCTCATATAAAATAATATAAAACAAGTCAAATATATAGGACAAATGATGGCAATAAAATATACTTATTTGATGTCATCAACCTTAAACCTATCGGTTTGAGCAGTGTTATCTTTTTATATTTAGTATTAAAACTATTTTAGTCTGAAAGTTGTTTTACGTATGAACTATACATGAATTCATACCACGATTTGTTAAGTTTTAAAAGATATTTTCTAATAAAAGATGTCTAAACTCGGGTTTACCCTTCCCAAGACTTTTAGATAGATTGACTAATTGCATAGACTTTATCAATTTTATTATGCAAACTTGTTGTCAGGGACCTGGTGATTCAGTACACCCCTTACCCTTGACTTTAGCAGAGACGCCATGTTTTATTATATCTCGTAAATAATACTGGTTGACATATTATTTACCCGTTTTAAACATGCATATCAACTAATAATAAAACCTATTGACATAGCCGAGCCATTATCTATTGTTGTTCCCGAGAGCCACTTCGGGAATTAACTTTGGGTCAATCCTAAGGGTTAAAACATGACGCAAGGCAAGAAGGCTTCTTCACATTTCATGTCTTTGTAGCATCGCCGTGGTGATCTCCGTTTCACTTGGTGGATTGTCACTCCTCTATGCTCCCACTGACTCTACTCGTCCTTCATACTCCATAGGTTCATCTACCTTAATTGGGCCTCCTTGCGTCATGCCCGTCTTGGTTTATATTTAATTAAAAGAATCTTTTTACTTAAAATTAAAATACAAGAGGGAGTTAAAAATTGGCACGCAAGCCTCCCTTAAACCCAAAAGTAGAAAAACATAAACTGATTTTAAACTACATCACAGCCGCACAGTTTATATTTTTGGTCTTTGGCTCAGGCTCATGTCATGCATGATTATCATTTATTTAAAGCATGAAGCACTTATTAAATAAATACGGGTGAAAATACTTAAGTTATGGTTTGCTAGGACATACTATATATACATATGCACCGTATATATATAGCCCATCCTAAAATACATGCAAACCACGAGATTCACCGGCTCAGTTGAATACTATGCAACTCGTCATTCTTCAAGGAATGACGATTCTTACCTTATTCCTACATATCACCAGTTTAGGAATGTTTTTACTTTTAAAATTTTCAAACCTAGAGTTTCTTTACACTTTAAATTTTAAAAGCATGTGACTTAGGTAATAAGGAATCCTGGATAAATTTTCTTGCTTTTCAAGTAATCTTGTTTCCTGATGATCCCCTTTAGAAACTAAAAGTTTCCATCTTTGTTTTAGTATATGTTTGGAAAGATTTGCATTTTACCAAAAATAACTAAAACCCTAGATCATAAGTTATGAAGATCAATATTACTTATCTGCCAAGAAAATAGGAAACTTAGTTTTTGTTTATTGTGATAATGTTTAATTAGGAATTTTGCACGTTTTATCACGAGAAAAAATTACGGTATAAACCAATGTTATAAATGGCGTGAGGCGTGGCGTGGCGGCATGACCACGCCTCAAGCCTTACGCGCCATGGCGAAGCCATGGAGTTTTTTGCGGCGTGACTAAGGCGGCGAAAAAATATTTATATATTTATCATTTATGTTATAATATCATATTTCATATACATTTGGACTACTATATTAGACATTTAACTACTACTTATTATATAATTATCAGACCCAAATACCAAATAGCCCAAATTTCAAATGATCGTTCAAATAGTAATAATAATAATAATAATAATAATAATAATAATAATAATAATAATAATAATAATAATAATAATAATAATAATAATAATAAAAAAAACAAAAAAAAAACATAACTGTTTCAAAAAGGCGCGCCACGCCTTACCAAAAGGCGCGCCTTTTCACGCCTTTTCCCACGCCACGCCTAGAGCAGCCGCCATGGTCCATTTCGTGGCGGCGAGGCCACGCCTCGCGCCTTGGCGACGCCTTGGCGCGCCTTTTAGAACACTGGTATAAACCCAACCCTAGATCATCGCTCTTAAAGGTTATAAATAACCCAAGTATTTCGATCTTTGATAGAACCATGCAAAAACCCTAATTAGGTTATAAGGGTATTAAAAACCCTGGTTATGAGGAAAACAAAAACCCTTTACAAACCTTAAACATAAATCAACCCAAACACAACATAACCAAAATCAAGATTTGATTTTTATGGCAATATTAACTTTTACTAATAACCTTAGCTAGGTTATATATGTTTAGTGTGGCTCAGATACCACTGTTGGGTTCTAATGGCCATCCTTGCAGTTATCAAACATGCACATCGGAAAAATAAACACACAAAACCGCGCATACCAAAATCCTAAGTACATATCTATTAAAAAGTGATATAACCTAAACCTAACACATATAAAGGGTGTTTAGAAAACTTACTTGATTATCCTGCTGTTAGTAAGCTTTTTTTGACCTCATCTACTACACAGAATACCTTCTTGATCACCTTGCTGCCTCACGATCAATTTTAGGGTTTCTTGGAGATTACCATCTTTAGGGTTGCGTTAGGTATCCACCAGTACTGCACAGGTAGAACATGGCTCGAACCTATCGCATGTTAGGCGAGTACGAGAATAGGTAAAACCCTAAATTGACTAGTAGTTGATTAGGAGTGTACTGCGATTGGTTTAGGGTTCGAACAAAAAAGGTTCGAAACCCTTTTGGGGTTTGATCGACTAAACACACAGAGGGAGAGAGAAGGGGAGACTTTTAGGGTTATTGGAAGAGTTTTGAGAATACCTTAAAGCGCCTTGTATTTATAAGACACTTAAGAGGATTCTAGAATACTTGGTAAACAAGTATTAGAATTTGTTTAGGAAACAAATTCCTCCTCCCTTGTGATATCGGTCGACGCATCAAAACAAATACACTTAGGTTTATTGTTTTGCTTCTTGTCATTAATTACCCTATAATATTTATGCCGGATAAATATTAGACTTTCGGGTAATAACCGTTTAACCCTTAAATGAAAATATCGCCGTATTTTCATTTCATCTCAAACCTCATTTCATTTCGTAAACTCGTTTCTTATTTTCGCTTGCATTGTTCTGTTTAGTGTGCACCGGTGTGACCCATCGGCATTTCTGTGACACCAAGTGTGAAAGTCATTGTGTTGTTTGGACACAAACTCTTCATTTTTCGAGTATTTGTGGACCCTTCTCTGTGTGAGTGAGGTCGTCTACCTGGACAAGTTCGAGGTGGTCATTGGTTACCTCCGAAATTTGAGGAAGTTGTCACCAAACATGTTTCGTCAAGAAACTTGTGTAAGAAGGAAAAGAATTTTGGAATTTTTGAGTGAGAAATGCATGAAAATAGGTGAAAATTTTGTAAATTTATGGCTATTTCGTATCATATCTCCACGGATGGCGCCATGTTTACGTATGTTATGTAAATAAGTATTAAGAGTAGATTGGGATGGTTGCATTTTTTGGTTTCCCGTGTTGAACGGTAAGGACCCGATGAGTTGATAACGATCAATAAGCTCAGGTAACACTTAAACAAACCATATGAAACTGTGTGTGAGACAATATTTGCTCAAGTGTGTCAAACTTGTGAAGTTTGTGTGGGATGTCTTCTATTTATATAGAGGCATGTAGAGGTAAATCCTTGAGAGATGATCAACGGCTATAAGGAAGCAATGTGTTGATCATCTGAGGAGCAAACAAGGAGGACATATGGCCTCCCCTCATTGGCTCATACAGGAGAGTGCTTTGCTTTATTTAATGTTGGCCGTGTGTCTCCCACTGCCCTATGTCAGATTGTACATCTTAACTGTTAGTGAAAGTTGGGGACATTTGTCTCATGCGCATGTACTATGTGGCCTGATAGATGTTACCAGGGTAAACGTGGCTTGGGTCTGCATGGTTCTCGTCATGGGTTGACATAGGCTTGATCTGAGTGTGTAGGTAGTGGGATTGGGCCACTGATATTGATACACTATCGATAAATAAATAAAATATAAAAATAAAAGAAAAATAAAAAAATATAATAAAAATAAAAATAAACGTTAGGCGTTATACATCCTTGAGGACTAATGATGCAAATATTTTTCCTCGCGCTAGATCCACGTTAGAAGATAAAAGGAAATATTTGTATAGTTTATTCTCAGATATGTATAATGTCTAACGTTTATTGACGGAGGGATGTATATGTCCAAACTTTTCTAACAAAGATGTTTGTTGTGAAAATGAGTAAACCACGTAGATGTATTTTGAAGTTTACTCTTTTTTACCAGTACTTACTTTTAAGTAGAAGCACAAGAAAAAAAAAACACCCATTTAGTATCTTTGTTTTAAATATTGTTTTGCTGCTATAAGAAAACAACTACAAACATGCCGCATCCAACAGCTCATATGTGAATCAATGTGATTTCTAGTTATACCTAAAAGGCAGCCATTTGTGGTTCAATCGAATTTCAGTATGTTGTTTCGGAGAACAATTTGTTGTGGTCATTTGTGGGTGGGATTAAGTATTTCAAAATGAGATGTTTTTGTTTCAAAGTAGCATTTAAGATCTATAATGTCTATGCATTGTTAGCTGATCACTTACATCACATTAGGCCCATGTAAGCTTATGAGACACGTAGCTTATTTATCAAGCTTTATTGGTATTTATATCGGGTATGTTTAGCAAAATGAGCCGGGGCTGGAGCAGGGGCTTATATTATAAGCCGAAACTAGAATTTTTATTTTCATAAACTTGTTTGACAAATTAGTTTAAGTGAAGCTTATTATTGTAAAATTACTTAAAAGGACATATAATTAAATTAACATATAAGGAGAAAAGTTCAATACGAAACAAGATTTTTTTAAAAAACAAATCAACCAATCCTGACCATTGATTTAACTTTGATCCAATGTGTAGTAACCCACAAATTTCCCACTAACTCCCTATAGGTTAGAAATGCCTTACTAACTTAACTTAGGCCCTTATAAAGCACAAACTAGGTTAGAAATGCCTATAGGAATTTCCCGAGCCAAATTTTTGCCTTATTATCTCTTTATGACTTAACTAACCCTTAGATAAGCTCACGTATCCACAAATGCCAACCACTACTATGTTTACTTAATGTAAACATCCTGGTATGTCAAGTCAAGGTCACAAACACATTTTCACTAAGTAAACTATCACTCTAGTGTACTATACTTGCCAGAAAACCGTAATTGAACTTATGTGTTTACGGTTAACTGTAAAACCCTAATTGCTTATCCATACATGCTTTAAAGTGTTCAAGGCTTAGGTATGACTTACATTAGTAACCTTAGGATATATTAGACTCCCTAGATCATAGTACAACTCCCTAGAACTTAGGTACAAGTCTCATAAGCACAAAACCCTAACTAGGTCATAACTTCCCGGAACTAGGTCTAAACTTTCCCAAATCTTTACCATAAGCTACCACCACTTAGTGTAAGCCTCCTAGGACTTAGTATTAGTCACTAAACACTCATAGGACACTAAATTAAGCACCAAACCCTAGAAAAAACCCTAAATCCTTTCTAGGCAAAACTAGGTTAAAACAAACCCTAAAACTAAAACCAAGCTACCTTAGCACCTCAAAACTAGTAACCAACACCCTAGCACCTCCCTAGAACCAAGCTAGCACCTTAGCACCTCCCTAGTAAGCTGGTGCGTCACCACCTTCCCTAAACCGCCCCTAAACCACCTCTACGCCACCCTTTCTCACCACAACCGTCCTACCCCGCCCCCTAGCTAGTAGTAGCACGCCATAGTCACCTCCTAGGTCTCCTTAGTCACTGTATAGCCTTGCCTAGTCATCTCCCCCCCTCCTCGCCACCTCGTATAGCCTTGCTTAGTCACTGATGCAAAGAGGTAAGGTAATCGCTTATGCATCACGACAACTCAAGACACATGAGGAAAATTATACTACCCATGATCTAGAATTAGGAGCAGTAGTGTTTGCTCTAAGAATATGGAGACATTATCTGTATGGAACTAAGTGTACGGTTTTCACCGATCACAAAAGCCTACAGCATATTCTTAATCAGAAAGAGTTAAACATGAGACAAAGACGTTGGATAGAACTGCTCGCTAATTATGATTGTGAGATTCGTTACCATCCTGGCAAAGCTAACGTAATAGCAGATGCTTTGAGCCAAAAGGAACGAATCAAACCACTTAGAGTTAGGTCATTAGTTATGACTCTTCCTTCGAATTTACCTTCTCAAATACTCAAAGCCCAAAATGAAGCCCTAGAAAAGGGAGATCGTAAACTTGAAAATTTACGAGGGATGGATAAGGATTTTGAGATACATTCAGACGGAACTCGTTGTATTAAGTGACGGAGATGGTTACCACATCATGGTAACTTAAGGAATTTGATAATGCACGAGTCCCATAAAACTAAGTACTCCATCTATCCAGGTTCTGACAAGATGTATCAGGATCTGAAGAAACACTATTGGTGGCCTGACATGAAAGCATCCATTGATAGGTATGTGGGCAAGTGTTTAACATGTTCTAGGGTAAAGGCTGAATGTCAAAAGCCATCCGGCTTATTGGTACAGCCTGAGATTCCCATTTGGAAGTGGGAAAGAATTACGATGGATTTTGATTGGTCCTGAAACAGTCAACTAAAGTCACCAAGAATTTGGTCAACAAAATTCAAACTAGAAAAGGCACAATGCACCAAGGAGAGTATAGGAATTCCCCGGGTCGTTTAAATCCCGACGAGGTGTGAATTGTATCGAAAACGATAATGAGATCAAGTGATTATGAAACGATGATTGGAAAGAGAGATTGATTGAAATTAAACTACGAGATTATGAATAAAAAATGATAAACAAACACTGCAAACGATTACTGGAAATATGGAAACGTTTACAAATTTAAAAATGTACGTTACGTTTAATTAAAACGTCTACGTACGAAAATAAAAGTGAAAATAGAAATCTACAAACACCTAGATGATGAAAAACATATTTTTATAATCTAAATGATAAAAGAAAATTTTAAGAAAAAGAAACATATTTTTTAGACTTTTTAATTATTTAATATTAATTAATTACTAATTACTAATTAAGCTAATTTAAATTAAAATAAATACTAAACTAATTTATAAAATTACCAAACTTTTTCTAAAACTATTTAACAATTACAGAAGTCCTAAAAAATTATAAAAAGTTCCTAAACTTTTTAAATAAACTATTTTAGATTTAATTTACTTAATTATCAATTAAAAACTAATTAAACTAAATTAATTAAGAAAGATAGCAAATGAACAGTAACAATGAGAAAACTATTTTCTAAAAATACTATATAATTAATAAAAGCTAAAAAAAATATAAAAAGATGCCAGAGATTAAAATTAAACACTAAATGATTTTCTTTTTGATTTTTCAATTAAAACTAATTAAACTACTATTAATTATTATAAATACTAAATGAAAAGATAAAATCCCAAGAAAATTACTAGAAATACTTTAATATAAACTAAAATTAAGAAAAATATAAAAATGCAAATTACTTAATAAAAAGCTAAAAAGGAAAATTAAAAAGATAAATTAAATTAAATAGAAACTATCACTTAATTTTAAATTGGATTTTTCTGATTTTTCTTTTTCTAAACTATTTTATAACTAAAAACAAACAACTTTTACAAAGACAAAATGAGTGGAACTTGAAAATAAGCTGTGTGCACCCTTATAAGCTCATCAGTGAGCTTATTGGCTTGAAATTGAGGTTATAAGCTCAAATAAGCTTTCCAAGGCTCACAAGCTAGGAAATAAACTAAAAACAACTTAAAGGAACTAGAATTAAGCTAAAACAACAAGAGAGACCAACTGAATAAGCCAAATATTCCAAATAAGCAATCCCAAGGACTCACAGAACCACCCAGGTCCTTGGCTATGTGCAGGCTTGATTCAAAGCTTATCCAATAAGCTAAAAGCCAAAAGGAGACTGGAAATAGAAAGTTTGGTACAAGGGCTTCTCAAAAAACCCAAGCTCACACTGTGGTATCCACAGGTGAGCTTATGAGAGGCTTATGAACTTAGCTCTCTACACTGATGAGTCAGTGTAGACAGTCAAATGGTTAAGATTTGATGGGTCAAAACAAGCAAGCAAATAAGCACAAACATGAAAAATAAGCACATGAATCCCAAGCTGACCAGATGAGCTTCTAGAAAAACCAAATTACACAAGCTAAATCTAGGTAAAGAAGCTTTTGCAAGCTTAGGAAAGTAGATGGTGCAACTGTGCACAGGGGAACTTCTAGAAGAAGTGCTATTTGAATAAGCACTTTTAAGCAGTTTAACAAGCTCACAAAAAATCAAGAAAAATCATGTAGCAAGTTGACCAGCCAAATATTGATAATCCAAAAGCACTAAGTCCAATTCCTAAAATTAAACCCTGGATGAAAATCCAAAGTTTATTCAAAAAATTTTCTTTGAAACTTTTGACTTTATGAAAATTTTGCACAAGTTGACTAAAATGAAATTATAAAGATCCTAGCTGATTAGATAGTGTTTAACTAGCCTAAGTGAAATGAAAACAATCAATCTTAACTACTATTCTACTGATTTCAAAGATTTTGGTGCCAAAATCCTTAACAGTTAAGCTGTTAAAGGATTTTGGATGAGATTTGACTTTTTTCTTTAAAGTTACTCAAAAAGATGATCAATATGGACTGCCTTGAACCTAAGAACAATGAACAATCAGTACCTAACTACTAATAACAACAATAACACAGTGTATATGCTTAATCCAAACACTCCTTAATATACTGTTTTCAAAAGTTAAAGAAGCAAATGTGTAGATTAATGCATGGGAATAAAACCTAAACTTAATCTAATCAAACAAGAACACTAATGAGCAGAATGGAGCTACAATTAACAACAATAACTACTGAGTTCAGATTATGCACAGAAATTGGAACAAGTTGCTTACAAGAGGTCCAAAGTTGCACAACTAGGAGCCAAGAACCAAGAACAACCTATTACTCCCCATGGAGTTCTAAACCATAATCTGTCCAACTTTCATCCATCTTCTTCCTTCATCCTTCTCCAAACCTGTTTTTTTTTTATTTTTCTTGTATTTTCTTGAATTTTCTTGTATTTTTGCTTTTTTATCCTAAACTGTATTTTAAGGTTTCTAAAAGCTTCTTAAAGCTTTCTAGGAGCTTATATGGCCTGACTTAGTCCATGAAAACATCAAACAACACCTTAGACCAATTTGAGATTTTTGAGAAAAAGATAAGCATAAACTGAATTTCCAAATAACACTTAATTGATTGATTGAAATTGATTCAAAGTACACTAGAAAGACTAATACAATACTTGAAAGCTTTAAAAACAAACTGAAATTACAAAAATCAACTAAACGATTACACTAAGACTAAAATTACACACTGCACCTCAAAGCTCCATCTCTTTCTTTATATATGGGACCTCTAGGGTTTCTTGGAGACTTCTTTGACCTTTCCCACTTCCATTTGACCGTTGGATTGGCTTGGAATGATCTTGGCCATTGAACTTAGCTTTGGCGCCAAAAGTATATAACTGCCAATTGGGTAGGTTTAGTTTGGTGAAGGTGATAAATGCTTGGGGTGGGTTGGTGAAACATTAGGTTGGCTATGGAGGTGGTGAAGCATGTGGGAGAGATGGGAGGGGTGGATAAAGTTCCTGGTTATGGGGATTTTTGTTGGGAGGTTAGGGGTGGTCAAACCCCTGTTTGACTGTGTTTAAATAAAACGGGGGAGATAATTGTTTTGGGATTGGGCCAGGAAATGATTGGGCCTTTGGGTGGGATTGGTTTGTGTTTGGGTTTTTTTTTGGTCTGGATTTGGTTTGTACATTTACAAAGGGCCGTTTGGTTTATGATAATCACAAGGACCACTTGTGTAATTTAGCCAAAGATCAAGGACTGAAAATGTAAGTCCTCCAAAGATATTACAAGGACCAAACTTGCCAATTTAGAAAACCAAAGGACCACAAATTCCACTTTTGCACTTTTAAAACCCCAAGGACCATTTTTGTAATTTGACCAAAGCTCAGGGACCTGTTTTGCCAATTGCCCAAAAATTCATTCAAGGACCAGTTTTGACAACTTAAAACATTTCAAGGACCTTAAATGATAAAAATCCACATTTTTAAACTCTAGGGACTATTTTTGCCAAACATAGAAAGTTGGGGGGCTGAAACTGCCAATTCTGCAAACTTTGCTCATTTTTCATTCGTTTTTAAACATTTTGCATTTGAGACACATAAAACACGATCCTTGGGTATTTTCATCATTTTGATGCATTTTTGCGTGTTTTTAGATGTTTTGCGTTTCAGATTTGACCAAAAATGATGAGTGTTTGCGCACTCATCAGATTTTATCACGAAACTACCTAGAACATCTAACGGGCATGATACTATTTGGGTAATAGTTGATCGCCTTACGAAATCAGCTCATTTCATTCCTATACGAGAAACGGATGATATGGAAACCCTTGCTAGGTTGTACCTCAAGGAAATAGTTTCCCGACATGGAATGCCATTATCAATCATATCGCATCGTGACTCTCGTTTTACGTCCAGATTTTGGCAATCTATGCAACGTGCCTTAGGTACTCAGATAGACATGAGTACGGCATATCATCCTCAAACCGACGGTCAAAGTGAGAGAACTATCCAAACTCGTGAGGATATGCTTCGAGCATGTGTAATAGATTTTGGAAAAGGATGGGAGAAACACTTACTGTTGATAGAATTCTCGTATAGTAATAGTTATCATACTAGTATTAAGGCAGCGCCGTTTGAAGCACTTTATGGACGAAAGTGCAGATCCCCTGTCTGCTGGGCCGAAGTTGGAGAAGTCCAACTTACGGGGCCAGAGATAATCCATGAGACAAATGAGGAAATAGTTTAAATACGGCAACGCTTACAGGCTGCTAGAGATCGGAAAAAGAGTTATGCCGATAATAGACGTAAGCCTTTAGAATTCCAAGTCGGAGAAAGGGTTATGTTGAAAGTTTCACCTAGGAAAGGTGTCTTTCGTTTCGAAAAGCAAGGAAAGCTTAATCCGAGATACATTGGACCATTTAAGATTATTGAGAGAATTGGTCCAGTGGCATACCGACTTGAATTACCGGAAGAACTAGGAAATATACACGACACATTTCATGTCTCTAACCTTAAGAAGTGTCTATCGGATGAATCACTCATCATTCCTATGAAAGAGCTTAAGTTGGATGATAAGCTCAATTTCATAGAGGAACCAATCGAAATCATGGACCGAGAGGTCAAAAATCTAAAACATCACCGGATTCCTATCGTCAAGGTACGCTGGGACTCTAGGAGAGGACCAGAGTATACTTGGGAACGAGAGGATCAAATCCGTGCTAAATATCCCCATCTATTCTCACCTACACCCATTAACACTAGCTAAATCTCGGGACGAGATTTTCTTTTAGGATAGGAGACTGTAGTAACACACAAATTTCCCACTAACTCCCTATAGGTTAGAAATGCCTTACTAACTTAACTTAGACCCTTATAAAGCATAAACTAGGTTAGAAATGCCTATAGGAATTTCCCGAGCCAAAATTTTGCCTTATTATCTCTTTATGACTTAACTAACCCTTAGACAAGCTCACGTATCCACAAATGCCAACCACTACTATGTTTACTTAATGTAAACATCCTGGTATGTCAAGTCAAGGTCACAAACACATTTTTACAAAGTAAACTATCACTCTAGTACACTATACTTGCCAGAAAACCCTAATTGCACCTATGTGTTTACGGTTAACTTTAAAACCCTAATTGCTTATCTATACATGCTTTAAAGTGTTCAAGGCTTAGGTATGACTTACATTAGTAACCTTAGGATATATTAGACTACCTAGATCCTAGTACAACTCCCTAGAACTTAGGTACAAATCTCATAAGCACAAAACCCTAAATAGGTCATAACTTCCCGGAACTAGGTCTAAACTTTCCCAAATCTTTATCATAAGCTACCACCACTTAGTGTAAGCCTCCTAGGACTTAGTATTAGTCACTAAACACTCATAGGACACTAAATTAAGCACCAAACCCTAGAAAAAACCCTAAATCCTTTCTAGGCAAAACTAGGTTAAAACAAACCCTAAAACCAAAACCAAGCTACCTTAGCACCTCAAAACTAGTAACCAAACACCCTAGCACCTCCCTAGAACCAAGTTAGCACCCTAGGACGTCCCTAGTAAGCTGGTGCGTCACCACCTTCCCTAAACCGCCCCTAAACCGCCTCTACGCCACCCTTTCTCACCACAACCGTCCTACCTCGCCCCCTAGCTAGTAGTAGCTCGCCATAGTCACCTCCTAGGTCTCTTTAGTCACCATATAGCCTTGCCTAGTCATCTCCCCCCTCCTTGCCACCTCGTGCTCTCATTTCTTGGGCACCACTTCTTCGTACCCTATAAATAGCGAGCCACAGCCTTCCATTTCTCTTCACCCCTCCCTCTCTTCTTTACCTCACATATTTCTGTAAGTCCTAAGTCCCTAATACCCTAATACATCGAGTAGTAAGCCCTTGGTTCCTATCGAGTTGAGTTTTAAGCCGAGAAACCCTAGTTGGCCTCGTTAAGCTTTTCCCGACCTAGGTAAGCCCTACCTTTGCATATACTAGCTATAGAACTGACCTAGAACACTTAGGAGAGACCTTAGATACCATAGAACCCTTAGCTAGGACCTATAACCCATCGTTTGCATGCTTTCATTTTGAAATCCTAGTCTGATCGAATTGCATGTTTATGTGGTTATATGCATGTTCTTGAGCTATAATCTGGTTTACATGACTTATTTGAGTTAATATAAGTTAAACATAAGCTAGGAAACTTAATTGTTTTATAAAAATATAGTTTACTAACTTTAGGACTAGTTTTGCAAAATTTTACATGCATAGGGGTATATACTATAAATTTCTAAAACTATAAAGTCTAGGGACTATTTTTGACATTCCTTAGAAGTTATAAGTATAAGGACCCTTTTTGCAAAGTTTATAAACCTTAGGATGAAAAGTAAAATAAGTTATATAGTTAAAAGGACTAATTTTGCAAATATAGTTAACTTAAGGGTATAATAGGTAAAAATTGAAAGTTAGTATAATCTAAGGACTAGTTTTGTCATTTCTCTAAAATAGTTAAGTTTAGGGACTATTTGTGCAAGAGTTAGATAGTTATATGCTTAAATGTTATAAGTTTATAAGTTCAGGGTAGAAAATGTAAATATATAAACTTAAAGGATAAAAATGGACTATTTTCATATAAGTATCAAAAACCTATTTTCCTAGTTATAACATGACACAATACTAGGGAGCTTCATGTGAGGGGTATCATGTGGATATTTCGTCTTGACGAGTTTGTTGAGTTTACGATTTAAAGTGCCCTGGCTCCTCAAACGATTATATGCATGACCTCTAAATTATGATGGCCCGAACGGTGTCATGTTATAACTAAAAACTAATAACAACATAACTCAATATTAGGGAACTTCGTGTGAGGAGTTATATACTTCTGAATTATGATGGCCCGAACGGTATTATGTTGGCAGCATAATACAATAATAGGGAGCTTCATATGAGGAGTTCTAATTCTGGATTACGATGGCCCGAACGGTGTTAAGTTATATATAGAAATCCTAAGATTGATTAGTTAAGAAAACCTAGACTAAGACTTGACATACACACACCNATAACAACATAACTCAATATTAGGGAACTTCGTGTGAGGAGTTATATACTTCTGAATTATGATGGCCCGAACGGTATTATGTTGGCAGCATAATACAATAATAGGGAGCTTCATATGAGGAGTTCTAATTCTGGATTACGATGGCCCGAACGGTGTTAAGTTATATATAGAAATCCTAAGATTGATTAGTTAAGAAAACCTAGACTAAGACTTGACATACACACACCTACACTACCGTCAGGATAAGTGAGTAAGCTGTCTAAACCCCTACCCTACTTACCTAAGACCCAGGTGAGTTTCGTAGCCTCACACTTTTTAAATACTTTACAAACCCGGCCTGTGAGGGGGATACTTGCTTTAAACCGAATACAAGTCTTTTCTATCGTTATTGCACAAGTGATACTATCTGCCACCATTACATAACTAAAATTCATGAGCCATAATCACTTGTGGGTTTTACACATGTGAACGCGAGTATAGTTGATAGATCTATTGGAGTTTGACACCTCCCGTTGGTTTACCTCAGCCGGGTAACCAATAAGTACTATACTTGAAACCTCTAAGGATTAACTTTGACAAGTTATCCTTCTTGTCCCCTCATGGTTGGGTCTGCAGCCCCCATGACCCGGACTGTTAACGTGCGGTTTCATGAGCTTAGTGCAATAATACTTCCTAAAACCTTTACTCCTTAGGTTTAAGCTGAACCCTGTGGAACTTGTATTCACCCTTTACCCACTAAAACCTATGACTCTCACTCAACCTAGTGTTGACTTTTAAGCATGTTATCCTAGGTATATGAGCACTTTAGGAACCCTGGCACGGTGTGACATTGGACATGAGGACGTCTATAATAGTTATCATTCATTAGTTTTTCTATAACGTGGAGTCTTTGGGACCTCACGTTTGGTAAAAGTATATCTTTTACTATAAAAACTCTGATGAATAAATGAATGATAACACTTTTTTTCAAAAACGTCTCTTTCGAGTCGTTTTCTATTATCTTGTCTTTGTTTCCATGAAGTAATACCCCAAATCTAAATCCGCTGCGATCTATGAAAAATAGGGGTGTTACACAATGGCTAGATTTAATCATTATTTAAATTAATAAAAAACAAGGGGGCGTTTTTGTACTTTCGACTTTACCAATCTTATTCACACTAACACTCACACAATCACACATATTTACACACACAGATATATACACTCTCTCTCATCAAACATTCATTTTCATCATTAGATCTAAACTTTTTCAAAACCCAATAATAATCAAATCTTTACTAAATAATTTGATTTTTGTTATTTGGTGACGGTGATTCGCCGGAGAATCCACTGATCTACAACGTGGCATCGATGACGTGGCGGTGGTTTGAGTGACGGTGATTCGCCGGAGAATCCATTGATCTACAATGTGGCATCAATGACGTGGCGGTGGTTTGTTACTGTGATTCGCCACCGCTACCGCCACACGCGACGTTAACAACAACCGCCACCGCCTGGTATTGAGTTGGCTGGAGTATGAAAGACGAGCGGCGCGTGGTGAAGGTTTTGGTTGTTGTGTGGAGTGTGGTGTAGATTGATGAAGCAGGTGATGCTACCAGGCCCGGCCCTGGCTTTGGGCGGCACGGGCAACGTCCCAGGGCATCCAACAAACAGAGGGCATCACTATTATGGTGTTGTGTATAAGTTTTATTTATGCTTTCAGTGATACATGGTTTGTGTTTTTTTGTTTCTCATCCATGAAGGGAAATGATATGAAGAAGAAGAAGAAGAGCATGAGAGAGAAACAATCACTTGTGTTAACTGTTAAGAAAAGTAGTACAGTATTAGTAGCGTAAAATATAGAATAATTAAATACACTAATTAATGTTATTTTTAAAACACCCATAAAATGAAAAGTACATGTTATTATACATATTATACAAACTAATAAAACACACAAAAGTTTATACAATCTAACAAGTTGATGGTACATATAGTCTTGAAAACCAGACCGGACCACGGGTTCAACTGGGAACCGGTGTCGCCACTGGTTCGTGTAGCCAATAAAAGCCATCCGAAAATGAACCAAAGAAGACCCGTTGGAACCGTTACAAACTTGTGAGCCATGCCTCATCAGGATATATTTCTCTGGTTAATTGTCACAGGGTACCCGCCGCTGCAACGCTCAGATACCCTGCTAGTTCTTACTAATAGGTAACTCAATGTAATGTACGAGAAACACAAAAAAAGTATATATATATATATATATTCATAAGTTGCCCATATTAAATTGAACTCACACAATAGCTTCAATTAGATATGTGACATTCATTTTCTGCATTTTTTTTAATCTTTTTAGTTTCACTTTTCTTATTTCTTTTAAATTTTTCGCTTTATACATGTAAAAAATACTTGAATCTCATGGGATTCTTTGATATATGATTCATACAGAATCTCATGGGATTCTTTGATTAATCACTAATCTATTGACTCTTTTGACGAATCCTTTGTGATTCATACAAAATCCCATGTGATTTATATAAAATCTCATGAGATTTATACAGAATCCTATGGGATTTATGCAAATTACCCATGGGATCAAACAGAATATAAGTAACAAACATTATATATTCAAAGTAAACAAGATATATTTAAAGTGGACAAGAATTTTTCTCATAACATTACACAACAAAAATAGAATCTCAAGTGATTTTGTACTTTCATTTTATGTGAAGCAAAATGAAAATCCCATGGGATTTATACAGAATCTCATGGGATTTATACAGAATCCCATGTGATTCTCTCTGATCCATTGTGATTCATATAGAATCCCATGTGATCCATAAAGATACTTGTTGAGTATCTTTTATGTGACATAAAAGTATAAAACAGTGATTTACTCATTTTTACAAATCACTTGTGATTTTTTAAAAATAACAAATCACAAGTGATTTTTTTACGAATCCCATGGGATTTTTTTACGTATCCCGTGGGATTTTTCTGGACGGAAATTTTGAAAAAAAAAAGTTCGTCTTTTTACGAATCCGTGAGATTTTTTTACGAATCCCGTGGGATTTTTTACGAATCCCGTGGGATTTTTTTACGAATCCCGTGGGATTTTTCTGGGCGGAAATGTTGAAAAAAAAAACGTTTGTCTTTTTACGAATCCCGTGGGATTTTTCTGGACAGAAATTTTGAAAAAAAAAAATCGTCTTTTTACGAATCCCGTGGGATTTCTTTACGAATCCCATGGGATTTTTCTGGACGAAAATTTTGAAATAAAAAAAAATCGTCTTTTTACGAATCCCATGGGATTTTTACGAATCCCGTGAAATTTTTCTGGATGAAAATTTTGAAAAAAAAAGTTCGTCGAAAGTATATAACAATGCATATCTATAGAAAGATGATTTAATTCTCGTCGCGATGGTATGTTTTTCGTAGCTTGAAGATTTACCGTTTGCAAGATATGTTGCTTTTTTTAAAAAAATGAAAAGTGGGTTTTTATATTAAATGAGCTAAAATTCCAATTTTGCCCTCCCTTTGTTATTTTTTGGTTTGATATTAACCATTAGATGAAAGGTGGATGGATGGTTGAGATTGACTTATTTGTTTTTTAAAGGATACATGTTTTGCATAGATCTCACCTCATGTATATATTAAATATTTTTGTGAGTAATTAAGTAATTTAACTTATTAGAAGCCACGGCTAAAAATTTTAGCCTCATTTTCAGGGTTGGGGCTTATTTTTTGGTTGAGGCTTATAATTCAAAAGCCTCTCTATAAGCCTCTACATCATACGAGACTTATTTTTTGGTTGGGGCTTATTTTTGAAATTTAAGCCCTATAAGCCCATATAAGCCCCTCCCAAACACACCCATCGTATACTAAATCATTACTCATTTGGTGAAAATCATCAAATTTAGCATGGTATCAAAAAGATTCTTAGTTGTTGTGACGAGATTTTTAGTTGATTATGTTGATATCCTCATTTGCGCGCCACTAACCTTCGTCTCTTGTTATAGACACTGGCCCCCTTCATTGTTACCTCTCTTAAGGGTCTCTTCAAGTGTTTGTGTTTGGCTTTGCTTCAAGCGTTAGGCAGGGTAGTGTAGCTGTGAAGAGTTTCCGGACGAGCATCTTCTTTTTAGGTTTGCTTTGATAGATTCGGTAAATTGGGACAACTATTTACAAGTTGTATGTTTTGCTGCTACAATAACTAAAGTTGTTTTTATTAACTAGAAACAAGACAAACTGATCATTAGATAAGATTTGTTATTCATTGCTAGATTGACATACCTTATGAAAGACGAAACGATCTACAAACAACATTAGGTGTATATAGATACGAAAAACATAACGACACATATTCATATCTTACATAACTAAAGCACGCAACAAGACAGACTAGAGATGGTATATTTCAACTGGAAGCCTTGGTTGAGCCACAGTTACAAGTGGAAATTTCTTTGGAGTCGTTAACCCAAATATCTCATCCATATTCAAATCGTCTTTGGTCATCTTGCCAGGCAGAGTCCAGGTAAAGCCATGAAGTAAATTGGCCAAAGTTGCTTCAATAACTTTGAAGCCTAAACTATACCCGGGGCACATCCTTCGTCCTGCCCCAAATGGCAAAAACTCGAAGTCATGACCCTTGACATCAATATCTCTTCCAATGAACCTTTCTGGACAAAATTCTTCGGGTTTATCCCACAACTTAGGATCTCTCCCAATAGTCCACACACTAACAAGCACGCGGGTTCCTTCAGTAATGTCGTAACCACCTACTTTACAATCTTCACGAGCTCTTCTAGGAACTAACATTGGTGCCACAGGGTGCAACCTCATTGTCTCTTTAGCAATTGCCTCGATGTAAGGTAGATTAGGCATGTCCTTCTCTTGTACCCATCTGTTTTTTCCTATGACCCGATCAAGCTCTTCAGTCGAATTTTTGAAATATTTCGGGCTTCTTTAAGAGTTGGGATATCGCCCATTCGATTGTGACAGTCGAGGTCTCAGTCCCACCACAGCATATCCTATAAGTTCCGAATAGCAAGATATTTAGTGTTGGAAATAGTGAAAAGCAACTATTCATATTATCAAAGAGAACATTTGTTACACAAGTAACACAATCGTTAATGTATACTAAGTTACTAACATGTCACATTCAAATCAAGTATTAACAATAAAAATATTTAATTAGGACAACTGATTCTCAATTCGACATATATGGTCTTTAAAACCAAACCGGATCTCTAACCGGCTTTTTTTTTTTTTTTTTTTCCCTTACGGTTCTCACTTTTTCAAAGTTGAACCCGTTTTTTTCTAGGTCTTTCCGGTTCAATCAGTGGAACCGGATGGTCACTACCCTGTTCAACCGGTTGAACCAGTTGGTTCGGTCAGGTTTTCAAAACACTAACTAAACGGCTAAGATACTTTTATAATTTGTCACGATTAACTAAATGAGTAAGTGGAAAATGATGACTCAAATATAATAAGCCAAAAGACGTTTACCTTTATAAAACGACATACCAGACTCCAGACTAGATTCATGATTTTACAAATTAAAACAATATCTTTTTTAACTTGAGATATCTTTTAGCTATAACAAATAAAAAAAACATGTCTTATGATTCTTATCTATGGTTGGGAATCTATGTCATGAAAAAGTTGTTGGTAAAGTTAAAGCATGCATACTTTAATACTCCTTATTTTGAGAGGAAGGAGGAAGCTAAGGGAGTAGTAGAAAGTTGGTATAACAATACAAAAAAGGCTTCAACTTAATCATCTTAAAAGTAGTTATCTTAATTGACAATTAAGTAGAAAAATACTTGAATAAAAGCTTTAACCCCATGTCTTTCGAGCTTAACATCAAGATCGGGATCTTCAGCAAGCTGTGAAAGCACATCAACCATATCGGTAGCCACAAACTTCTCCCCTTCGGCCTTTCGCCTCTCATTATGCACATCTAACACATGCTCAAGAAACCGATCAAATTTCTTAGTAAGGATTTTCATCCTTTTAACATACCCTTGTAAATCCAAAAAATCGATCCAAGGTATCGAATCACCAATATTAAAAACACCATTTAGCAATAACAACTCATCCAACATCTTTTTAAACTCGTTCGGACTCACTATAGAGTCTTCGGACTCGTCTAAATACTTTTTTCCTAGTACCATCCTACTAATAACATTTAAACTCACATCGGACAACATATCTTTTAACAAAATTTCCTCTCCAACTGACCTATATATCTTTTTAAGTAAGGAATTTGTTTCCTCGACTCGTATATATTCATACAACTCAAGTCTTTTAACACTAAATAACTCCATTAAGCATATTTTACGTGCTTGACGCCAGTAGGCCCCATATGGGGACCACGTGATGTTAGAATAGTTATAAGTAGTATACTTTCCTGCAACCGTTTTAGGTCTGCAAGCAAAGTTGACATCCTGTGTTTTCAGGATGATTTTTGCCACCTCAGTTGATGAGGCGACAAGAACATTAAATGACCCAAATTTTAGTTGCATTATGTCTCCATATTTTTGGGACAAGTCGTGTATGGAACGATGAGGAAGGGTGCCAATAAGGTTAAGGTTTCCAATTATAGGCCATGGTTTCGGGCCCGGTGGGGGGTTGAGTTTGCGCTGACGACGAATAAGGTGCGATATGATGAGGAGAGCTACCGTGGCTAGCCATGCTGCTGCGTAGTAAGTGTAAGAATTAGAAAGTGGTTCCATGGGGATATTAGGTGAGTGTTTATCATTGTTTAAGGTGTTTACTTGGAAATTTGTAATAATAAAGACATGTGAAGGTGGTTATTTATAGTTGGGCTTTGTAGTGCACCTTAGTGGTACCCAAGTGTTCTTATCAGCTACGAATTTGTAGGATCAAGTCTCGGTACGGTGTACATGAACAAATTGGTGCAAATAATATATACAGAAAGCTGTGTGTGGTTGTGATTTTGCATNAGCAATAACAACTCATCCAACATCTTTTTAAACTCGTTCGGACTCACTTTAGAGTCTTCGGACTCGTCTAAATACTTTTTTCCTAGTACCATCCTACTAATAACATTTAAACTCACATCGGACAGCATATCTTTTAACAGAATTTCCTCTCCAACTGAGCTATATATCTTTTTAAGTAATGAATTTGTTTCCTCGACTCGTATATATTCATACGACTCAAGTCTTTTAGCACTAAATAACTCCATTAAGCATATTTTACGTGCTTGACGCCAGTAGGCCCCATATGGGGACCACGTGATGTTAGAATAGTTATAAGTAGAATACTTTCCTGCAGCCGTTTTAGGTCTGCAAGCGAAGCTGACATCCTGTGTTTTCAGGATGATTTTTGCCGCCTCAGCTGATGAGGCGACAAGAACATTAAATGACCCAAATTTTAGTTGCATTATGTCTCCGTATTTTTGGGACAAGTCGTGTATGGAACGATGAGGAAGGGTGCCAATAAGGTTAAGGTTTCCAATTATAGGCCATGGTTTCGGGCCCGGTGGGGGGTTGAGTTTGCGCTGATGACGAATACGGTGCGATATGATGAGGAGAGCTACCGTGGCTAGCCATGCTGCTGCGTAGTAAGTATAAGAATTAGAAAGTGGTTCCATTGGGATATTAGGTGAGTGTTTATTATTGTTTAAGGTGTTTACTTGGAAATTTGTAATAATAAAGACATGTGAAGGTGGTTATTTGTAGTTGGGCTTTGTAGTGCACCTTAGTGGTACCCGGCCAAGTGTTCTTATCAGCTAAGAATTTGTAGGATCAAGTCTCAGTACGGTGTACATGAACAAATTGGTGCAAATAATATATACAGAAAGCTGTGTGTGGTTGTGATTTTGCATTTTTAGAAATAAATTGCAGGCAAACTTATACTGTATATTAAATTGAGTACACTACAACTTAAGTAAATGTTGCAAGTTTAAACGAATAAACAAATAGCACTAAAAGATTAATCATGAGTATGAATACTGAAATTATCGTTCAAGCCAAATTTGTGTCCATTTTGTATTCTAGAATTAGTAGTTTCAAGTTTGAACCACCAACCCAAAATGTTGAGTATAAGAGCTCCTGAAATGACATTTATAAACATGAGTATCTGTATTACAACACTTGGGAAAACATAAAGGGGACCCTTTTTGTCATGGCTAAACCAATGAGCGTGCATGTACCTTACCCATATATAAGGGAACTAGCTACGGCCATACATTAAATACGAGATTTTATATAATGAATCTTATGTGGAAAATAAACAAGAAGACTAGAATCATTCTGGGAATAGTCTCTTATTAGCTGTCTGAATGTGTCCTCTTATGAAGAGCTTAATCTCCTTGCCATGTGCACCGGCCCAAAGGACCACAATGTGCACCATGTTGGCTAGTCATATATGTGCATCGTGAAATTATTAAGTTCAATTAGGATGCATGAGCAAAGATCAATTGGATCTTTGGGATTTAAGGACCGCGCGCCTGCTGCACCAACACCACTCTTATTCACATATTTTAGTTGGTGTTCCATTCGGGGTGCCAACAATTAATTAGGTTGTTTTAGCTTATTTGTGTGGTTTATGTGCTCATCGAACTTTTTAACAGCTAATAAACTCATTTTGGCTTATAATGAGCTTTATGAACTTCATTAACACAAATAAGCTCAAGTTGATAGGCTCATAAGCTCTAAAAATTGAGCTTATTGGTGTTTCACAATTTTAAGAAGCCCGTAAGCTAAAACAAAGAAGCTGAAACAAACACCAACTAAGAGTCCCAATTAGCAATTTAAGGTCATTTCATTATAGAATTAGGGCATTCCTTCACAAGATGCATTTGCGGGGCCTAAAATGCGCGTTCGTTATAATAAGACAAAAAGAAGCTTATAAAGTTACATGAACTCAATCATAAATGCCAAAAGGGAGTGGGTATGTCATGTAGTTAGAGAGTTTGGGCCATAGACATAACTACAAGAGAAAAATAGTATCCATCCATTCATTATCTTCTCAAGTCAAGTCTCTCATTCAATTATCTTTTTGGTGATATACATCATTTGCAATTTGCAACAATGGTACTTTTCACCACTTGACAGCAAAATTACGGAAATCATCAATTAAATTCCCATTGAACTAATGTATAATCCTATTTCTTTACAGAACTAGCTAGACTTTGCTAATATTGAAATAATTAATCACCAAACTTCTCTATATTTTTGTATGCTTATAATAGTTTTTTTGCACGCCAACATAAACATACAGTTTTATTCCAGTTGAATACACAACCACTTGATTGGGTCCCCGAGTTTTAATACATTAAGGAACCACTAGACCAAATGTGTGTTTGTATGTGTTGACGCAGCTAATCATTCGGAGCCATCCGGAGGAAGTACGTCTACAACGTAGGTATCCTCCAAAAGGTTACTCCAAGCATAGTAGGTAGCGTCTTCCGTCTGTTGGAATGGTTCTCTGGATAGTCTATTTCTAACAGAGGTTAGCTTAGTTTTGGGGGTATCGACGAGTACAAGAGGTAGCCCTATCCTCCGCTGAATGATAACTGTTGTAGGATATGACAAGAATACTGATACGACCCGGTTAGAGGTTGTATCAGGATATGGCACCACTTCAAGCGGGCGCGAGCTCCTTAAGAATATTAGAGAAGAGAATAGGATTATTTATTTGACATAACTATATTATTCATTGATGAATGATTCGGTATTTATACCGAATATACCCTAACTTGTATCACAAGTCGATACAAGATAAACTCCAAAAATAAAAGATAACTTTCCTAGATAATGACTCACACGACTCTTTCCTAATATGACTCGAATGCAACATAAATAAAAGATAGATAATAGTAGGTGTATCATTCCCCACTCCTTCAAAGTCACCTTGTCCTCAAGGTGCTGCTTCAAAATCTCGCCTCATGTAACTCCAGGATCCCACACCTTCACTTGTAGTTCACCCTCTTTTGGATTATAAGGAAACATCATAAAGTGCATCAAAAATCGTTGCCAAGGCTGTCCATAATTTGCATATTCTAACACTACATTAGGTAGCTTACGTTTATGCCCAACATCATATATCTTATTCACCCGGCCATGAGGCTCCAACTTGTTTCCTCCATCTTCTCTTGTTGCTACGAGAGGAATTTGTTGACGGTGGCTATTACTTTCTTCCATACTCTTTTCTACTGCAATTGGTTTGATTGGTACCTGGTGATCAATTACCTTCTGATCCACTGGTTCCCCTGAGTTGACGTTGCTTGGTTTGGCGATGGCTGTGATGGGCCATTGGTCCTCCAAACAAGCGTCTGTTGTACGGGCTAAGGATAAGGCTTCTCCCAAAGTTGTAGGATTCGACCTCAACAGTTCCCAAAGTTGTATATCCGTGAAGCGTGCTTCCATTGCACGGGCTAATGAAAA
>LBNU01014998.1:50369-95822 GCA_014162995.1 Artemisia annua | reverse complement strand
GAGAGAACGATCAATCCCCCGGTACTTGCCACTACACTATACTACATCGGTCAGGTACACTGCCTGGTGGGGATTGCAAGCTTCTCGAGATCCCTCGAGAGGTAAAACGAAGTGCGTGTTGCAATCCACGCGCATCATTAGTGAAACAATAAGGGTCAAGTTCATGAGTTTGAGAGTGAAATTCTGCACAAATTAGTATGGTGGCTCAAGAATGGAATGTAACTATGAATGTGAATATGTGATAAAGGGTGAAAGTTGTATTGCTTATTGATGTTAATGGAGTATTGGCGGATAGTTAATAAGGGGGAATGTCCTTGAGCTAGGATAATGCCTTGTTATAGCAGTTCTTTTGGTCATTTATGTGAGGATGTATACCGCATAATGTCCAATTAATCCTGCTTTAATTGAGGAAATGTAGTCCTAGTTTCTGGACCGTTCATGTCCTTATGTATATGGTCTTGGTTAGAGTAGTGGGCGAAGCCTGCCTTGATAGTCCTTTGATCTGAATGCGAGTTTTGGAGTATGCTACATTTAAGTCAAAGATATATGAATGGTGCACGAGATGTAGTACTGCTACTCTTATCAAGATGCGAGAGCTGGTGAGGCCCTCTTTTGTCAAAATTGGTATTCATATGTGAGAAGGTTTTGCACTGTCTACCAATTTATGGCAAGATTGGGAATGTGGCATGCTATTCTATTTTGACCATTCTCCTTGATCGGTCTAGTATATAGGATGGATATTTCGTTTGTTGCAGCTAGTAGTTGTACCCATTTACTATTATTTAGGTGATAGATTGCTAGAATGATCGTTATGGACTTTCATGGGTGTGTCTATGAACCATCATACATCTTGTGTAAAAGTTTATACGTTTTGTGATTAATATGTACTTCACATTAAAAAAAAAAAAAAAAAAAAAAAAAAAAAAAAAAAAAAAAAATCCTAATTGACAATAGAACATATTAGTTTTAACTTTTAAGCGAGCTTGTACATAACTTTGAGGTCAGTAACTTTGATGTACAGGTGAGATCAATATAGAATTCATATTTGTCATAGAACCAATGAACCAGTCATAGCCATCTATTTTTTTTATCTAAATTAATAAAAAACCATTTTCACCTTTTTTTAAAACAACATATCTTGTAAACGGTGAATCTTCAACCTACAAAAAATACACCATCGCGACGATAATTAAATTATCTTTCTATAGATATACATTGCTATATACTTTCGACGAATTTTTTTTTTTAAATTTTCGTCCAGAAAAATCACATGTGATTCGTAAAAATCACATATGATTTGATTTTTACAAATCACATATGATTTTTAATAATCACATGTGATTTCTACAAATCACATGTGATTTGTAAAAATCACATATGTTTTTATTTTTTCAAATCACATGTGATTTCTACAAATCACATGTGATATTTCTGGGCGAAATTTTTTAAAAAAAAGTTCGTCGAAAGTATATAACAAAGCATATATATAGAAAGATAATTTAATTTTCGTCGCGATGGTATGATTTTTTTCGCGTAATGATTAACGGTTTGCGAGATATTTAATTTTTAAAAACATGGTGAAAGTTTATTTTTTTTTATTTTGATAAAAAATTGAATGGCTAGAATTTATTAATTAGTTTTATGACAAATATGAGTTATATATTAAACTTTTGTCTTAAAATGTATATTTTGTGAATGTAAGATTGAGTTTTTACAACATAAACCAAGTTTACAAAAGGGATAATTACAAAAATGGCCAAGTTGCCCAATCGTTGGGCATTTTTGACCTTAAAAAAGATTTCGCATTTGGCCAGTTGCCCAACGCAACTTTTAAGGGGTGGACACGTGTCGATTTTTTGGGGCGACACATGACGATTTTTTGGGCAACTTTTTCAAATTCTGGGCAACCTTGGACACTTGGCGTCCCATGGGCGCGACACGTGTCCCCCTGATGTGTTTCGAAAGCTTTAAATTTATTAGACTAATTTCTAGTGAGATTTTATTTTATTTTTCTAGGATCTCTTTAGTCTATCTTTTTCTTCGTGTTTTTGTTCGTAACCATTACCATCCGACATCATGGAAGGTGGTAATCTTCTCGACCCAAACAACCAAAACTTTTCCAACCCACCTCCTAGAGCCCGCTCTTTAGGAGAGTACTCCCGACCTAGCCATCAAGGCTATCGAAACACCATTGAGCTCAACCAAGGAGCCAATGTGACACTCTTGAGATCCGACACCATCCGGTTGGTGCAAAGCGGATGCGCATTCCATGCGCTTCGTTCCGAAGACCCAAATCAACACCTTAAGGACTTCCTCAAAATCGTAGATTCCATAGACCTTAGTGTTGACACCCGAGAGGCCACCCGACTACGCCTATTCCAATTCTCTCTACGTGACCAAGCTAGTCAATGGCTTGAGCGTTTCCCCGCTGGATCCATCACCACATGGGACGACCTGACAAGGCGTTTCCTTACCCAATTCTTTCCACCGGAAAGGACGGCCAAGCTAAGAGACGCCATACTTTTTTTTGAACAACGCCAAAAGGAAACCTTCCGCCAAGCATGGACTCGTTTCAACTACATGCTTCAACGAGTCCCTCATCATGGCTTAAACCAGTGGCTCCTAGTCCAAATTTTCTACGATCATGTCAACTACCACTCCAAATGCAACATCGACCAAGCCGCCGGTGGCAAACTCCGCGACAAAAACGCATCCGAGTCGTGGCAAATAATCGAGGAGTTGGCAAGGAATAGCAATGAGGAATGGGAAGAGAGTCCAGCTGCAGAGTCAGCCTGCGAAATAGTCACATCACCGAGTAAGACAGTTCAAATCACCAAAGAAGGCCTTGATGAGCTTGAAAGAAAGATAGAGTATCTGCTCGAAAAACGAAAAAAATCCGTAAGTCCACAACAAGCAACGGTTAACTCTGTCTCAGTCATTAAATCAGTACCGCTATCCGAATCACCCCTCAGAGAAAATGTAGAAACCTTTAGAGCCAAGTACCCTCAACCTCCTCCAAGCGACCTTAGTCCTGAATTCGAAGCTCGAATAAGAGAATACATGACTACCCATTCAGAAAGGTTGGCAAAATTCGAAGAAGAGGTATATAAACAGAAGGAGGAGATGGAGGCGAAGATGGCGGAAATGATGAGCCTATTAAAGGAATACAAAAGAACTAAGACTCCTGAGAAGATATTGACCAGAAAAAAAGCCGATGCTCCTGATATAAGATTTGTCAACGCCATTAGAGTCATCCCCGAGAGCCAAAGCGAAGAGGACAAACAGCACGCTACCCAGAACGGCAACGGGGTCAGTGCCCCTGCACCTGACAACAAAGATGATAATGATGGTATAANTTAAAAAAAATTTCGCATTTGGCCAGTTGCCCAACGCAACTTTTAAAGGGTGGACACGTGTCGATTTTTTGGGGCGACACATGACGATTTTTTGGGCAACTTTTTCAAATTCTGGGCAACCTTGGACACTTGGCGTCCCATGGGCGCGACACGTGTCCCCCTGATGTGTTTCGAAAGCTTTAAATTTATTAGACTAATTTCACCATTTCCTTAATACACAAAACACATGGGTAAAAGTATAACCCCCGTTTATAGTAAAGGTTTGAGGTAAGACCAGGTCGTCCCAAGAGAGGATGTTGTTTCTTATTGCTAGTTAAAGGTAACAAAATTAGATTCCAATGATTGTCACTTATCACTAAAACCGTTTTTTGTTGAATTTAAGATTTTTCAAATGTTTTCCCAATTAATATTAAAAGTATGTTTATTCAAGGCAAAGCACATGAGAATTATAAGAAGTAGCATCACAGAAGTTACATGGACAAAGCATAGAAGTAAAGCATGATGGTTGATCATGTAAACTAGTATATCTATCCTATGTAAAAGAATCTCCTTTCGGCCTTTGATTCTATATACACAGAATGCATAAAGTGTGGTCCAAGTATGAAGTATGAAACATGCATTTCCTCTAGTCAAGCCGTTAGACATGAGACTAGCCATTAAACGTGTCATAGTCAAGGTCATCATTTGTTTTACTAAGCAATTCTCACAAGCATAGCAATGACTTGTTATAGACAGACAATTCATAATATAACTAACATGATTGAATCTTTCGACCTTTAAGCAATCACAATGATCAATCAAGACAAATGATAAGAGACTAAACAATGACATATCAAATGCAAATATCATAGATTCAATATTCATGATACAATTCTCATAGTAATCATGGCAGAAGTGCCTCAAATAAACATAAGGTTACTACTCAACACTTAACATGAAGTAAAACGTGTAAACAAGTATTTCTATCATAATAACGAGTTTATACCAAAAGTATTCATGCTCCAAAGTATTTCTCCAAGTATGGTTCTGACTTCTTAGCTAGTGGTTTGGTACAAACCACTACTTAACTGCTTCTAGTGATCAAAGTAAGGTTCTTTGTTGTGGTGTGTATAAACCTCCGAATTAGGCTCCTATTTATAGTGTAAGTGAAACCCTAACTCGTCCCTGTAAAGTTATGACAAGCAAATGATCGGTCTTATCATTGAAGTAGCTCATTAATGTAGAAAGTATAACTGCCATGTGAAGTACGCCACGCATTTGGTGTAAAACCGGCGAGCTTTATTTCGCGTAACCGGCGCTTATATAGTATATAACCGGCGCACTTCATGTTTGACTCGTAGATATATAGTTGACCAAAGATGCCCGTAAGCGGCGCTCTTCCTTCTTATAAGCGACGTGCTTTAGTCCAAACTATGTCTTTTTCCTTATATGTTCATAAAGTCATCCTTCTCGTGTGTTTCTCGTTACTTTCTCCAAACCTTTGTCCTGCAAATAAATCCTAATAAGATAAGTTATTTACCTATAATATCATATAATATCGTGTATTAAACAGTAAATACGAGACTCATCACCCCCCCCCCCCTTAAAAGTTGCGTAGGGCAACTGGCTAAAGGCGGAATTTTTTTTAAGGTAAAAAATGTCCAACGATTGGGCAACTTGACCATTTTAGTAATTATCCTTTTACAAAAAACATATGAATTCGTGTTGGAATTAGGACCTAAAGTTTGCAGCATATCTAGACTTGGCATTTTAAATTATCTTATTGGCGTGTAGGTTTGTGAATTGTGATACATGTAACTATATATTCTTATGGTTTGACAGGACCAACCTGTTAGGCTTGCATGATTGTGACTTCCATATTTCACATTAAGCTCCCACACTTGTGGGATTAACAACAATAATACTCAATCTTGTAAGAGCGGGTTACGAAGACTTGTGAATTAATAAGTAAAATGAAAATAATTTAAGTGATAAAACTTAACTTTGTAGGTGATTGAACTTCCCTTCAATATGTATATGGCATTGTTGTTGCTGAAAGTGCATTGTAACATAAGTCAAAAGATAGTGTTTTGTGACATGAGAGTATCAAAAATAATATCTTTCATGTACAAAAATGATATTTTTATTAGTATAAAGGTTGAAACAAACTTATATATTTTGTACTAATCAGTGATCACGGCCATAAGTTAAACAAACGCATGTGTGTAGGGACTTTTTTGTAGTTTAATCGAGCTAATAATAGCAAAAATAAAGAGGGGCAAAAAGGTCAAATAAAAAGGTGATGTTGATAGTGAAGTAATTATCAAAAAAATTAGTATTATAGTGTTATTGCCTGTTGCGTAGCATGTGGATTAGTTGAGCATGAAAACCAGGAAAATATAATATAGTACTCGTATATTTTATGAGTTTATTGAATAGGAATAATTGTTTATATGAATTATATTCTAATTCTTTATTTAGCAAATAGAGCCTCGGAAAAGCTCAAAACTTTATTAATAGAATGCTTTAAATACATATATATGAACATGTCGGCCTATTTAGCGCTCATGTAAGATCAAGACGTCTTTTGTTTTGGGTAAAAGCCATAAAATACCATCGTACTTTTAAAAATGTCCCAACTTGACCAATTTACTTTTTTATTGCGGACTTTACCAACGAACTTACAAATTTTTAGCCGACTTTACCAATGAACTTTCAAATTTTTAGCCGACTTGAACCAAATTTTTAGCTAAATTTGGTTCAAGTCGGCTAAAATTTTGAAAGTTCATTGGTAAAGTCCGCAATAAAAAAGTAAATTGGTCAAGTTGGGACATTTTTGAAAGTACGATGGTATTTTATGGCTTTTACCCTTTTGTTTTCATGCTTGTTTGGCGAAATTAGCAGTGAGTTGAAGCTGGGGTTGAAGTTTGAGCTGGAGCTGAAACTTATATTATAAACTGTAAGCTGAAACTTATAGGTTTATAAAGTTGTTTGATGAATTAGTTATACCCGAAGCTTATTAATGCAAAATCGCATAAAAATACATCAAATTAGATTCTGATATATTTTCAGCTTTTGCCTGTTAATCCATTATAGTTTGAAGGGTATTTAAGTACTTTGATTAACTATAAGCCCCTATAAGCTGGTTTCAATTGGTTGAGCTTATGAAAGCGTGCTTATAAATTATAAAAGCTTCTATAAGTATGTGGGACAAATAAAACTTATTTTTCAATCTAGTTTATTTTTACAAGCTTAAGCCTCTATAAGTTCATAAAGGCCTTACGCCAAGTATATTTTGTACTCTTTCATTATTCAGTAATACAAAATTATCAGTCAGTTTTTATGTGTTAGCTTTTAGTATTTTACACATATCATCTTATATTTGGTTACTTTAAAAAACTAGACGTATAACCCGCGTAAAGCGATGGTTTATAGTGGCAAATAATTATACTTGCGAAATCGTGATTCTGGTTTCACCCTTGACGTAAAAGATGCATTTTCTGAAATACAAAACATTTTTTTTTAATTATTATAATGTTTATTTTTGAAAAGTTGACAAGTTTATAATTGATCAAGAAAATACACAATATAAGTTGATAAGTTTTTGAAAAGTTGTCAAGTTTAAAGGGTAATTAAAGTTAATTTAGACAAACTACATTAATTTAAGTTTCAAAATTTCATGAATTAAGTTTCAAAAAAAGAGACGACTCTTTATCTTACTATCTTATAATGCACAAAACCTTTTTTTGGACATTAAATGCACTGATAGTTGAATATCTTAAAAATTCACCAATACAAAAAATAAAGCATCAAGCATAACCAATTTAAACACAATTTTCCAACATTAAATACCTTAAAACTTAAATTTCAGTAATATTGTGAATAAACATTATGTACAATTAACTTTTGCACAACTATATACATAAATTGACTGATTAACAAATACCATTAATGTAATTTTTAATACACCCTTTAAGTGAAAATTACAAATTATTAAGTCTATTGTACAAACTAAGGGTGTAAACGAGACGAGACAACTCGCGAGTTATTCAAGATTGGCTCGCAAACTACTCGAAATCGACTCGATTTAAATGAGTCGAGCTCGAGTTCGAGCTTTTCGAGTATATTTTTGAGTCGAGATCGAGCTCCAAAATACTCGGCTCCTGAAGCTCGCGAGCCTAATTGAGCTTCGATTAAATTACACTTTTACCCTTTTAAATACATAAGTTTACTTAATTTTCATACGAATTGAATCGAGTCGAGCTTGATATGGCGAGTATTCATCGAGCTCGAGAATGAAATGTGAAAATAATCGAGCTCGAGTCGAGTTTCAAGCTCGAGTTTTATATGACGAGTTAAGCTCGAGCTTAAAATATAAAGCTCGATCGAGCTCGAGTTTTGGTATTCGAGCCGAGATCGAGCTTGGCATTACTCGGCTCGTTTACACCCCTTGTACAAACTATGTATCACAAACTTTCCCATGTGCTATACACACGAGAAAACACACTAAAACATTTCAAGAATAAAAATTAAAAGAATACAAATAAATGATCTTCATTTCATGAATTTAGTAAAAAAAAAATAATGCCTATGCAGTTTCCCTCAACAATCTCGGTAGTGTAAAACGAACTGATACAAAATATAAATTTTAATTGGAAAATTCAATACTTGTTATATATGAAATTGCGCTTTTTTAATTATAAGTACCCGCTGTTACACCGCGCGGGTAAGTTGGAAGTATTAATTACAGGGTTATATGAGGGTTATATGTCCTCGCTGGAAGTACTATTAATTATATGATACCCGCTGTTACACCGCGTGGGTACGCTGCTAGTAAGTAGTAAAGATAAATTTGATATTCGTGTGAATGTTGGAAACTTCATTGATTACTTGTGTCAGTGTGTGTCATATCATAACTAAGAAAGCCGTATCTTAGGCTGCCCATAGTAAGGGGGGTCAATTTCTCAATTTTTTCCTGCCACGTCAGCTTTCTCTCTCCAGCGACCTGCAGGCGATTCGGTGCCCCAGTAAAGTCGACCTTAATATATTAATTAGAAAGTGTGAGTTTTGTTTTTATGTGTGTGTGTGTTCTCGGTCGTGACCTCGACCAATGTTGCTGGAAAATCACACCCAAGTCGGTCGCGACCGACTAGCCACAGAAACGACGACCGAGTACTTTTGGGTCGACCGATTCGGTCGTGACCCTTACTGTGGGCAGCCTTAGACAAACTTACGTGCATTTTTCTTTTGAATGTCGACGACAAATAGAATTTGTTCTTAGATATTGCAAATTCATACAACTCTTGTACGCAAATTCACACAATAAAAAGACACGACAGATTAGTAAATATAGTCGCAAGTATGACATTCATGTCTCCTTATTCGTCATTTATTGTTTATGCAACCTCATCCATGTTGAAACCCTGTCACATGACCTTGACATCCTTTCGAAAATGACAAATAACCAAAGTCTTCGGTTTTATTTTTCTCGGTACTTTAAGAAATGATAAACTACGACATATTTTCTTTGAAGAACCAAATGATCAAAATTTTAGTCCGGCTATGACAAAAATGATAAAATAACTAATTTTAGAAAATCATGTCAAAAAAGAAAAAAAAAAATATATGTATTTCAAAATTTAAAAAGATTAAAACTTTTTTTTTTTTTTTTGAAAGGCAGAATATTTCATTAAATCAAAACCAAAAGAGCATCGGATACAAACAAAGGCGCCCGCTATCTTAAACAAGAGGCTTAAGGATAGAGGACCCAAAAAGAAAGAAACCAAACATATTACAAACATACTAAATCATGGGGAGCCCCTAGTAGTTTACCGGACAAATTGAGTTGTCGAATTACAAAATAAACTAGCATATGCAAACTAAATGAACAAACAGACATATTACAAAACCAGACAACAAACCTTGCGGAACCACTTGCAGACCACCCTGAAGCTTATTGCCAAACACACTTTTTATTTGCAAACCAATCATCAGACCATGAACCTTTATTGTCAAACACTATTGCAGGCCGTACTGAAACTCTATTGCAAAAAACACAATTTGATGTAGAACCAAACACAAAAACCTGGAGCTCATATTTGCAGAAATGTAATCTGAAACACAGGAGCTGCTGACATCACAGAAGGACCCTTAGAATTTGCACGCTTTTACTGGATCTGAACACCACTCGAACCATGAAGAAATTGATCCTTTAGCTCTAATAGTAATCCAATAATAGGAGAGAACTTGTAGTTCATCGCAAATTGTCATAAGATTAGATATTTTGTTTTCAAAAACCCTCTTGTTACGAGATGACCATATGATATATAGCATTGACCAACAAACCGCTTGCCAAATAGTTCTTTGCTTTTTATGAAAATTCACACGTCCTTTATGGCATAAAATATCTTCAACATCTTGCACATCGAACGTCCCCAATTTCCACCATAAAAAGATTAAAACTAGACATTAAAAATATAACAATGAGAAATAGCTAAGGTGTGTGTCGAATTTTGAATAAATTATCGTAGGTAATTTGTACAAACTCATTTTTGATTTGCACACAATGTGTTGTGCTGTAAACCGTTATACATGTATTGCATGCTGCTTATCCGGGTTGTATTATGTTGTGTGCGGAGGGCTTTACCTGGTTTGAGTCTGTATGGTGGTGGGTTCAAACCTCGTAGATTAATCGGCCAAAAAGTCGGAAATCATGGTTAAAAAAAAAAGAAGAAAACTCCTATAAATTACATATACACAATTTAGTCATATTTTTGGGTAATACCAGTTGCTACTCAAACTCCAAACTCTAAACTTTTTTCTAAGGGACATGATATCAATTCCCTTTTTCTAACAACTATTAGCCACAATTATTTGCAAAATCTTCTATTTTAACAGAATATAACTGCTAATAATTACTACTATAGTTATTATATATGGACATGATATTGTTGTAAATTGTTAATGTCAAGAACTTCGTTGTTAACAATACTTTTTTAACTACCGTATCTTTATATAGATTTTAGCTTCTTCCCAAAATTCTAACGTTTTTGTTTTAGCAATTATTTGTTGAAGCTTTTTCAGTTGTCCTTATAAATATGTTTAAAGATTCTATCAACATCAAATGTTTTTCCAAATTCTTTCTGGATCTGTCAATGTAAAACATAAATACAAGTATTATTAAATACTAAATCTATCGTAAAATAATTTATATTCATATTTTGGTATTTTTTAAAGGATTTGCTAAACAATGAACACTGGGTAATGCTTAAGCAAAATAGTAATTAATATGGATATAAAGAAAACAGTGGCGGCGATTAGCATGTGCAAGTGGTGCAATCGCACCGGGCCCCCCTTTGTAAGGGGCCCCCAATTTATATACATCCATTAATATTTATAGTTTTACATATAAATGTTTTGAATTTTTAGTGTCTTTTTAAAATATTATCAAAGTTGAACCGGGCCACATACAAAAAATGGAAGACAAATTTTGGGCCACATACAAAAAGAGTGAAAGACTTGGATTATGGGGGCCTCATTTGTGATTTCGCACCGGGCCCCCCAAATCAATGGGACGGCCCTGAAAGAAAACTTGAACTCGGTTAAATCAAGAATTATATATGTTTAAGTTAATTTTTATGTTCATTTATTGTGCATGATTACTTTGAATATGGAAAAAACAAATTATTTAATGTGCTTTAAGCATTGTACAGTGAGCATTGTTTAGCAAAAAATAATACTACGTACTTACGTTGGATTTATGTTAACATAAACAATTTCAAATATATACAGTATATTTTTTTTATAACTGCCACTATATAATTATTGCATTGTTTAGATGGTTTTATTTGTTTGTTAGCAATAATTCTAAAAACAGAAAAAGCAATTCTCTTTATTCATCGTCAAATTTTTTATGCGTACAATTATAAGTCAAAAATTATATTTTCAAACCATATGTGAAAAGCATCTCGAGCTTTGACTGATAAATAACATTCACAATTCTTTCATTCTATGTAATTATAAACGATTTAGGTAACACATATAATTTACACATAAGACATAAAGTATTTTAGAATCAACCTAAAACAAGTGACTATCAACTCAAAAATGTAATTCTAAAAGGCAAGTCGTGATTATCACGTTATTTATTTATTTATTTGTTTCTTTCATCTCAACAATGCGCGAATACCATACTTATTTTTGTAGACCCAAAAGTGCTAAGATGGTGTCTGGTTCGCAGAATGTTTTTAAAGAAATTGTAATATGTTAAAAGAATTGTGGTGTAATCTCAATGTATTGTAATGTGAATGAATTGTAATGAGTCAAAAGAATTCTAATTATAATATGAATTAGTTGTAATTCGAGTGAATTGTAATATGCAGTAATTATAATCCCTAATAATAATAATAATAATAATAATAATAATAATAATAATAATAATAATATGCAGTAATTATAATCCCTAATAATAATAATAATAATAATAATAATAATAATAATAATAATAATAATAATAATAACAACAACAAATAGTTAAACTTGATAAAAAATATTATTACAAAAAATTAATAAAATATTTAAATTCAATAATAAATAAAATCAATAATAAAAAAAGATTAACATTATTTTAAAATTTTAATAATTATAAAGTTTAAGTATAAAAATTTATCATCGTTTATTATTTATATATTATTTAATTGTAGATAAAAAAAAATACATAATAATAATAATACTAATAAAAAAACTTATTAAAAAATAAAAAATAAAAAATAAAAATAACAACAATAATAATAAGACTAATAATAATTTATAAATAATGATGCTTTAAATTATAAAATTCTGAATTATCATGTAATTCAAAACTTTTCATTTAATTTTCTATGCATATGAATTTTCTCACTTTTTTTTTGAACGACGGCTTATATTAAACTAGCAAACGCTAGATAACAAAACAATTACAAAAGAGAGTTATGGTCAATAGGATTTCCTAACCAACCTATCCAAGATAATCGAAAATTTGGATTTATAGATGAAATCCACAAAACAATTACAAAACGATTGATTTTCTTACTTGATGTAACTGAGTGACTGAATTACAATTATATTGGAAACCAAACAGCCCCATAATATAACCTGACTTACAATTTTCTTAATTTTGATAACCAAACAACTTATGTAGTATAATCATATTACAATTAAATTCAATTATATCATATTACAACGAACGAAACACCCAATGAGGCTTAAATAAAAATGGGTTTTTCTAACTTGTGCTCTAGAGACACAAGTTAAGCACACTAAAAGTATTATGGGACCGATGAAAAAAGACTTAAGAATTTATACAAAAATATAATTTTTTTACCTTTATGTGAGTCATTGAGTTATTTTTTATATATTTAGATGTGCTTAACTTGTGCCACTAGGGCGCAAAAATTCATGGAATTACTACATCACAAGTTGAATTAAAGCATTCACACACATCCCTAAACCAAAAACTTTAATGCACTCCTAAAAAAAGCCTAGATAAATTAACACACACTTACATTAACCAACATATAAAAACAGAAATTTACAAACTTACCCTTCCTTAGTCAACCTAGAAAAACACCCCCACTTTCACCTTTGTTTAGTCAGCCAGCCAGTGAGTCCCCACATCAAAAAACACACAAACACACACATAGATACATAACAGACAACAACATATAGATACACCAGTTTGGTCTGAACAATCCTCAGCAAACCTTCCTTTTTTAAAGTGTCTCCGGTCTTCTTCTTGTCCCCCTTCTTTTCCGGCCACCTTTTTTATATTTTATAACATTTTTTTTCTTAAACTTTATCCGGCCATATCTCGCCGGAAAATAGTCAAACATTCAAATCTTAAGTCAACTTCATTTGTTCTTGAATACCCATGTGTTAAAAACTGTTTTTAGGCCTTGCCACCTTTCTAAAAATATTTTTATAATTTTAGTTTCCGGTTATATATTGCTGGAAAATAGTTGAAAAGGTGAAAAAAAAAGGTTGAGGTCACATTTATTTCATTGTTCTTGAATACCCATGTGCTAAAAAAGTGTTTTTTTTTCAGGTCATATATTTTGCCACCTTTTTAAAAAAAATATTTTTCCGGTGATATATCGCCGGAAAACAGTCAAAAAGTTAATACCCATGTGGTAAAAAAGTGTTTTCTGGTGACAGGTGATCGTAAAGTTTAGTTAGTAATGAAAGCTCCGGTGAACGGTGCTGGATCTAATTTAACGGGGGATAATAACGGTGAAGGTTAGTTTTCTATGTATATTTTTAGAAAGTTTATATGATAAAAAAATAATAAAATGTGATTTATATTACTACTGTACTATTTTTATTTCTGTATATAATTAATATATGTTTTTTTTTTTATAAAAAATTTGGTGTTGTTTTTACCGATTTGTCGGAACAAGAAAATAATGTGAAATTTTTTTCTAAATCTCCGCCAAGAATAATAATATATGATTTATTTAAGGATTTTATTTGGATCAATAATTATATAAAAATATAAAATGTATTTTATATTCTGAGAAATTTATATTGGAAACATACTTTTTTTAAGTAATGTAATCACATACTATTTTGATCAAAACGTGTTTATGGTATATTGGTATCGAAAAAAACGTTATAAAAGTTTGTTACATTTTGATGTAACTAGCATTTTTAACTTTGGTTTCTTCAATGTTTGAATTTGATGAAGCAGGTGATGAGAAGAAGAGTGTAATAAATCCGGAGCTATGGCAAACGTGTGCCGGGCCGCTGGTGAATTTACCAGCAGCCGGGACACACGTTGTCTATTTTCCTCAAGGACATAGCGAGCAGGTAAATTTTTTTCTTTTTTGCTATCTTGCGCTGACTAGTTGCTAATGTGCGCCAGATTATGGTTTTTTACATGGTAGTTGGTGTTACTTTTTGCATATATTTTCTGTTATTTTGTTTCACGTTTTTTGGCCTTTTGGGTGTGAATTGCTTTAATGGTTTGTATACTACAATTGAATATAAGTTCTTTTCGGCGGTCGATAAAATTTGTACAACATGGTTGTCAATTTATGATAGTGATTTGTACACCACATTTACAAGACGTTCGTTTTTTTGACGGTTTAACCTTAAAAAAATAACGCAAAAAAGTAAATTTAGAACAAGGGTCGAGCTGTGGTGTGTGCAAATCACCACCCTGTCCAACTCTGTCTAGAGTTTGAAATTTGACAAAAGTTTGATTCCATATAAAATAATTAATAATCAAATAAAAACAAATGTAAAATCTGCTAAAGTGAGCCTGTCATGGTGATGGTTGGTGGGAGAGAATCTCTCTCTCTGCAAATTCCCTTTTGTACTCATAGGCTGTTAATCAAGATTTTACTTTCTTTAAAGCCTTTTGTGATGCAAATTTTGCAGAAATGTTATATGTTATAGTTAGTGTTGTTGTTTTTTTTTTATTTTTTTATTTTATCATTTCATTGCTTTCTTGTGGGGACCCAATAGCATTTACATTCAAAAAGCAAAATTTTCATGCTCATAAAGGTTGATCATGTTTATATGAACTATGCGTCGACTCAAAAACGCATTTTAGAAGACATGAAAGGTATTTACCATGTTGTAAAGAAATTAGAGTTAGCGTAGATACGATCACTAATTAGCAACAATGACAACTGCAGTTAAGTCATTTTAGCTCATAATCATTTCAATGTTCATTGAATAGTATGTTTAATGCATGACGTACACGTCACTATAACATCATAATTGTACTGAAGTTGACAGTTTTGGTGCACGAATTAGGTCTAGCACATTATTTTTATTGCGATTTTTAGGCGAAAAATTCTCATATAAATGTCGTCATAGTTATCACTACAAATATGGCAACATGAATCCACCGTGTTAAAACTTTATAGTCGGATATTTAAATTGCTATTTTGATGGTAAAACTAGGATGGTTGTTAGTACCCATCAAAAAGTGGTTGGCTCATTTTAATCTAATTAGTAAGTGTAACAAATTAATGTATGTAAGCTTTATTTGTTTTCAAACATAACAGAACTTTGTTGAGTGCATTTAATAACAGAATTTAATACACAAGATCACCCTGAACATATATTTATTATTTGAATTTTATGATTAGGATTCAAAACCTTTAAGAAAAATTTAACCTTGTTGTTACAATATATGATTACAGGTTGCGGCATCTATGAAAAAGGACGTTGATTCTCAAATTCCAAACTATCCGAATCTCCAATCAAAGCTGTTATGCATCCTTCATAGCGTAACGTTGCATGTATGTCGTTTACTATTATTACTAGTATTATCACTCTAGACTTTAATTACTTGAGATCAATTTAATAATAATTATTATTATCTAGGCTGACCCCGAAACAGATGAAGTATACGCTCAAATGACACTCCAGCCTGTTTCTTCGGTAAGGAAATGTACCATTAATCTTTTATAACTAGTTTAATAATGTTTGTTCGTTGGTGTTTAAGTAATATTAAATTGTTTATGATTTCATGCAGTTTGATAAAGAGGCATTGTTAAGGTCTGATCTTTCGATGAAAATAAATAAGCCGCAAACACAGTTTTTCTGCAAAACTTTGACTGCAAGTGATACAAGCACTCATGGAGGATTCTCTGTACCTCGCCGAGCAGCTGAGAAAATCTTCCCCCCTCTTGTAAGCATATTTTCGTACTATGTGAACTTTATAAAAGTTTATTTATTTATTTTTATTTCTATAAAGTCAAAGAAGAGTTCTGGGTGACTGAGTCCCATACAACATAAGCCCTTAAACGTTGATATTGTAAAAACATTTTTGACGTGCAATTTGTCCAATCTTAAAATCATTACCTTATGTATTTTTATTTTGTATAGGATTTTTCAATGCAACCTCCTGCACAAGAACTTGTAGCAAGGGATTTACATGATACTGTATGGACATTTCGCCATATATATCGCGGTAAGTCCGTACTTGTCATTTTAACTCTATTTTTTTAAGCCAACATTGATGCTAACATATTTTTGACGAAATTCAGGGCAGCCGAAACGTCACTTGCTCACAACTGGTTGGAGCTTATTTGTTAGTGGAAAAAGGCTTTTTGCTGGAGACTCGGTCTTGTTTATTAGGTAATGCCTGCTAAGAGGTTGTTTGGATTCATGTTTAGAAAACAATTGATTAAATAGAAGTTCAACGTTATTTAGTATTTTCTTTTGGTATATAATGCCTTTCACATTGTTGTTATTATATGCCACTAAACAGGGATGAGAACCAACAACTGTTATTGGGCATTCGACGAGCTAACCGACAACCGACCAATCTCTCATCATCAGTTTTATCGAGTGATAGTATGCATATTGGAATCTTGGCTGCTGCTGCTCATGCAGCTGCAAATAACAGCCCGTTCACTGTGTTTTATAATCCAAGGTAATTGACTTCTTAGCTAAAAAGGTCTTTAATGTAAAGAAAGCATATTTTCATAAGTAAATGAGTTTAAGTTAATCTCAACATTCTAAATGATGATTATATTCTTTAAACAGGGCTAGTCCGTCTGAATTTGTTATTCCATTAGCCAAATACTACAAAGCTGTGTGCAGCAGCCAAATATCGCTTGGTATGCGCTTCCGAATGATGTTTGAAACAGAAGAATCAGGGACAAGAAGGTAAAGTTTTGTTGAAGAGTGTTTTCAGAAACTCGAAATGACTAGAAGGCTAAACCTCAAATTGTGTTAACTGCAGGTATATGGGTACAATTACAGGCATCAGCGATCTTGATTCCGTCAGATGGAAAAACTCACAATGGCGAAACCTTCAGGTATTTATTCTTGATTGTGTTTTCTCTCTAGTCCCTGCCAAGATGGGCGGGTTGAAATAGGCTGATTTGGGTCGACCCGCAATCACTTTTATCTCCATTTTAAAAATATTTCGAAGTAAATAACACCTTAATTATGATTACAAAAAACATTAATAATTATATGGGCAACCTAAATATCTAAATAATGTTCTTTGGGTGACTTTCAACCCATTTAAACCCGTTCTCTTTTTGGTTGTGTCTTTTGATGTGGCCCGTTTGTGTTAAAACTGAAACAAATCGACCCAATGATGAGCAAATGGGTTGAAAACTGAAATTACCATCTCTAGTCATTATGCATGCTATTCTATATTATGCCAATACATCACACACTGCTTAATTATATAACCATATCTTGATTATAGGTCGGGTGGGATGAGTCGACTGGTGGAGAAAGGCGTACCCGTGTTTCAGTTTGGGAGATTGAACCTGTTACAGCTCCCTTTTTCATCTGTCCTACACCTCCTTTTTACCGACCCAAACGACCAAGACAACCAGGAATGCCAGGTACATTGACCATGTTTAAAGATTTCTTTACTCTGATCTAAAACTGAAAAAGATGATTTTTATAAAGAAGTAACAGATTTATTAATTTGACTAGAAACGCTCATGATATTCTTACATTTTACACAAACTTTTTGGCATAGTTAGGCTGTTGGCCCCCATCATGCAATTATAAAAGTTACATAAAAAGTCACAATACCTTGTGGCTTATATTCTTTTGTTGTCCAGTCATTTTCGTTCTTTGACCTGCAAAAGTATCAACAAATGATTATTAGTGATAGAAAAAAGGTAAAAAGAATGAAGCCATATAATTATTTTTGAAGAATCTTTTTACTTTATGCAATGGTTTGAGCTTTAAATATCTACAGATGATGAATCGGCTGACTTAGACAATCTATTCAAGAGAACCATGCCTTGGCTCGGTGAAGATATGTCCAGTAAAGATCCCGGTTTAAGCTTAGTTCAGTGGATGAACATGCAGCAAAGCTCTTCACTTGCTAACTCAATCCAACCCAATTACATGAATCCGTTATCTGGATCCGTTTTGCAGAACTATGGAGCTCAACAAATGCTTACCCAAAACAACATGCAGTTCAATAGTCAAAGATCAACAATGCAGCTTGACCCGTTACAAAAGCTACCACAAACTGGCGCCATGAACCCGATAGCCTCAATGATGCAGCCTCAGCAACAGTTGACTGATCCAAGTCAACAACTGATGAGACAAAATTTGCTCAGTCAGTCAATGCCGCAAAACCAAATTCAGTCCCAATTTAATTCTCAGAATCTAACTCAGCAGCAGTCATCGATGCAGAATCAGAATCTCTACAGGAACCTTCAACAGCAGCAGCAATCTATGGCAATGAGTCAAAGTCAAAGTCAACCTCAACAGAATAACTTGTTACCACCCCAGTTTTCGGATCAACAAATTAGTCAACAGTTACAAATGCCCGATAGTCAAAATCCTCTTCAGTTTCTGCAGAAGCTTCAGCAACAGCAACAACAGCAACAGTTACTGGCTCAACAATCTGTACTACAACAGCCACAAGATCAGAAGCCATTAATAGATGTTGGTCAAAGTCAAAGCCTCACAAGGTCAATGTCAACAAGTCAAACTATGGACAGCACGTCTCAAACAGCCGTCACACCATTGTCACAACAAATGTTAAGAAACAATAACCAATCGAATCTTCGGTTTTCTCAACTTTCACAGCAACCAAAGCTTCATCCAACCAATCAGATTTCAATAAACGGTCAATCTGGAGTCACAGATGATATCCCATCGTGTTCAACTTCACCTTCAACAAATAATTGCTCAAACATGGTTCCATCAATGATTAATAATAGATCATACACGAGCACAACTATGGGCGGTGAAGGGATGATCATGAATACTGGTGTAGAAACTGTATCAGCAAACGTCAACTTCTCTAGAAGTGAGCAACAAAATATGCCGTCGGTCAACGTCTCAAAAGGTCAAAACCAAGGCTTTTTGGCGCCAAATACGTATATGAACAACATTAATGGACCACAGATGGATTTCTTGGATAGTTCATCTTCAGCCACTTCGGTTAATGATCTTCATACGCAACATCAAACGCATAATCAGTTGACTTCCAATTCACAAACAGTGACACTAAGAAACGCAATTCAAGAGGAGGAAGTTGAAGATGATGATCAGAGAACCGATATTCCATACGGGTTAAACATGGACAACCATTTGGAAATTCCGTCAATGATTCTTGACCCTTTGACCGCAAAAGGAATGGTGGGACCCAATAAAGATTTTCAAAATAATCTCAGCCCGGATGGTATGATTCAGCCAGAACTCTCATCATCAATGGTATCTCAGTCATTTGGAGTCCCAGATATAGCGTTCAACCCCATTGACTCCACCTTAGATGACAGTAACTTGTTAAACAGTGGCGTGTGGGCTCCACCTCCACAACAGTTTCAGCGAATGCGGACATATACCAAGGTCAGATCTTATATCATCTTAAAATCATGAGAATTTGGGAGTTGACCATTTTGTAATATGTGGAAGTTGACTTTTTGATATTATATGTGTAGGTCTACAAACGTGGAGCAGTCGGGAGATCGATAGATATTTCTGCTTATACAGATTATGAGGAGCTCAAACAAGATCTGGCTCGACGGTTTGGTATAGAGGGTCAATTGGAGGATCGGCAAAGAGTTGGCTGGAAACTTGTCTATGTGGATCATGAGAATGATGTTCTCCTAGTTGGAGATGACCCTTGGGAGTAAGTCGATATTCTTCTAAACTCACACGCGCGCGCACACACACACATAAATCGAAACTAAAAACCAGCTTTGAGTACCCGTTCTTAATATTTCTCTCATTAATTTACATTTACTGGCTACAGGGAGTTTGTGAGTTGTGTTCGTTGCATTAAAATCTTGTCACCTCAAGAAGTTCAGCAGATGAGTTTAGATGGAGATTTTGGCGGGAACAGTGTTCTAAATCAAGCTTGCAGCAGCTCGGATGGTGGAAATGTCTGAAAAGCTAAAACGTCTAACTTTTAGGTAGGCAGTTGGTCTTACATAGTCAACTATGGTATCCTGTTTCGGCAGTTATTTAGCCATGGAAGGAGGAGGTTTGTTCTTTCTAGCGTCTCAGAAGAAGCATCAATAGGCGAAATTTGAGAAACGGAAAGGAAGGGTAAAAGTGTTAAATCGTTAAGATTTTAGAGATAATGGTAGTTTTTTTTTTCTTTGGTAAGTTCGACATTTTCAAATGATAATTTTGTGTCAGCATGCTGAATAGTCATAAAATTGTGGTGTTTAGGTAGAGCATTGAGAGTGTATAGATGTGTAGACTTGGGTATTAAAACGCCCAGTAAATGAGAAATGCTCAGTGCTTTTGAAAGAATTTTGTCCATGACTGTTTTAGAATGATGGCGATGAGTACTTTTATCAGGTTCCCCTTATGTTAATGTAAATCACACCATTTTTTACGTGGTTCGGTCAAAAGGGTATAAGCCTATGTTCATGGCGGCGCTAAGGGGCCAATCTTATCAATCTCGAGCACCCATGGGCACCCGCTCCAGCAACAACGTTAGACAGAATTTTGCAGAGACACCATGTTCAAGACTCCCCTTTCAACAAAAGTTTTTCATTTGTTATTCAAAGGTTTTAATTCTGTGTGTTACTTATTTCTTTGGACCGAAGGTATTCGTCACACCATCTCACCTTCCACATCAGCGCCACTTTAGCTTTCTATCTCCTCTCACTTCCCTCACTCTCTCTCACCTTTCAACCCTAATGGTCACATCACTCTCAACTTTCATTAAAATACCTACTTTATATAAACATATCCCACTAAATATCTCATACACACTCACAAACTAAATAAACAATAATAAAACAAATATCCTTTGCAAACGAACCAATAAGCATGCAGCTCATCTTTATGGGTTTTTTTTTTTTTTTTTTTTTTTTTTTTTTTTTTTTTTTTTTTTTTTTTTTTTTTTTTTTTTTTTTTTTTTTGCCATCTCACGCATGACCAAATGAAAAGGTAATGGTGTTTGGTGCGAGAGATAGGGTCACACCCATTACCTTTAGCCTTATGTCATTGGTTTTGGTTTGGGGTTTGAAGCAACATGGTTATTATCACACATTGACATTGATATTAAAAATCTATTATTAATCACCAATGTATGTTTATGTACATACCAACAGTTGCACATTAGTTGTACATTGTACTAACCACCTACATTGCTATATCGAGTTCTCACTTGTTAAGTTTATCATTCTAACGCGATTAGAGAGCTCTAAAAAAAGATATTTCTTAGCGTACAAGTATGACGACATACGGTTAATATTATCGTTTGTTATTTGATACTTTTATACGTACATACATGTAAATGATAAACAGGTAGACTGTATGTAAAATACAGAATTATAACAAATAGATAGTAAAAATATACTATTGGAACATGATGTTTTAGAAACTAATGTTTGAAAAAATTAAGGTAATCCGTAAAAATCTGATGTAAATCATTGTTTGAGCCAATTGTACCTCTTCATGGTTCTTACCATCTTCNTTAAATCGTTAAGATTTTAGAGATAATGGTAGTTTTTTTACTTTTCTTGGTAAGTTCGACAATTTCAAATGATAATTTTGTGTCAACATGCTGAATAGTCATAAAATTGTGGTGTTTAGGTAGAGCATTGAGAGTGTATATATGTGTAGACTTGGGTATTAAAACGCCCAGTAAATGAGAAATGCTCAGTGCTTTTTAAAGAATTTTGTCCTTGACTGTTTTAGAATGATGGCGATGAGTACTTTTGTCAGGTTCCACTTATGTTAATGTAAATCACACATTTTTTACGTGGTTCCGTCAAGGGTATGAGCATCTTATCAATCTCGAGCACCCTTGGGCACCCGCAGAATTTTGCAACATTAGACAGAATTTTGCAACATTACCACATGTTCAATAGACTCCACTTTTAACAAAAGTTTCTCATTTGTTATTCAAAGGGTATAATCACCAATGTATGTTTATGAACATGCCAACACTTGCACATTAGTTGTACATTGTACTAACACCTACATTGCTATATATCGAGTTCTCACTTGTTAAGTTTATCATTATAACGCGATTAGAGAGTGCTAAAAAGGATATTTCTTAGCATACAAAGTATGACGACATACGGTTAATATTATCATTTGGTATTTGATACTTTTATACGCACATACATGTAAATGATAAATAGGTAGACTGTATGTAAAATACACAATTATAACAAATAGATGGTAAAAATATACTATTGGAACATGATGTTTTAGAAACTAATGTTTGAAAAAATTAAGGTAATCCGTAAAAATCTGATGTAAATCATTGTTTGAGCCAATTGTACCTCTTCATGGTTCTTACCATCTTCTCTCTCTCTCTTTCTTTCTCTCTTTTGCCCCTTTGTTCATGCTCAAAACAACCCATTTCATCTTCAAGATTTCTATACCGGATCAACCACACGAGCCATCGTTGTCGATTCTCCATTGCTTCTCCGGTGGGCAGCCTCCGTCATTGTCATGACGGTGGCTCAAGCCCATTTGAGTTTGCACCACCTCCTTCATGTTATTATATATATCTTTATCCTTAACCATGTAGATAGTTTGGATCCCTCGGAACATGACACCCTTCTTGAGCTAAAGAGTTCTTTAACAAACGGCGAAAAGCTAGCATCTTGGAAACCATTGACGGACCCTTGTAATGGTAGTGAACCTAATTGGGAAGGTGTTCTTTGCATGAATGATACCGTTTGGGGTATTAGACTCGAGGGAAAAGAGCTTGGTGGTAATATTGATACGAAAATCTTGATGAATTTACCGTCTTTGATAACAATTAGCTTTCAAAATAATAGTTTAGAAGGTGAATTTCCTGAGTTTAAAAGGCTACGGAGATTAAGAAGTATTTTCTTGACCGCGAACAAGTTTTCTAAAGGGATACCAGCGGATGCTTTCGATGGGATGAGGAGGCTTAAGAAGCTTTATTTGGCTAATAATGATTTTGAAGGTCAAATCCCCTCGTCGCTAACTACATTGCCAAAGCTTAGAGATTTGATGCTTGAAAACAACCGATTTGAGGGTGCGATTCCTGTGTTCGTGAAGGATAACTTGACCTATGTAAATTTAGCAAACAATAAGTTAAATGGCCCAATACCTCAGCGGCTTCAGAAATTTCCCAAAAACATATTTTCAGGTGAGTTATGTTGTTTACTGTATGCGATAACAACAATCTTGACTCGGTTTAAAAAAAGAGAAAAATATTTCTGCACGTTTTTTTATTGGAAATTAACCAAAGGAGTTGCTTCTTGTTCTCGAGTCTGATAAAAAAAGATAAAGAAAGATGACAGTTATAAGTGTACTATGTATTATATGACAGTTTAGTTGTTAATGTTTGATAGGTAACAAAGAGCTTTGTGGATCACCATTAGGAGAGTGTGAGCCGAAGATACCCGAATCCACCATCATCATGGTAGCATTGGTGGTGGTTGCAGCGCTAGCAGCAATCACTCTGGCTGTCATTATCTTACAACAATTTGGACGATCTTCAAAAGATGCTCTTCAGATACCAACCTACAAGAAGGGAGCTTCACATGAACAAATGGAGCAAGGTTGTGGCAAAGCTGCTGCTACTGTCGCCGCCAAAAAAGCTTCTTTAAATTTATATTTTCTGAAAGATGACGCCGAAAAATTCGACCTAGCGGACCTGTTGAAGGGGTCAGCAGTTGTACTTGGTGGTGGGGTGTTTGGATCAAGTTATAAGACCACTCTCACTCGCGGGAAAGTGCTAGTTGCGAAGAGATATAATCAAATGAATAATGTTACAAGAGATGAGTTTATTAAGCATATGAAAAAGTTAGGCAAGTTGAATCACCCAAATTTGGTCCCGCTTATCGCATTTTATTATCGGAAAGAAGAGAAACTTATTGTTGCGGATTATGTAGAAAACATCAGCTTAGCTGTTCATCTTCATGGTATACTAACTTTCGTGAATATTATATATGATATAATTTGTGCGACTTTCTACCCGTTTGATAAATTTCCCTTTTGCCTGATTAGTTTTTAGACATGATTAAAAATAAAACACAACAATAGCGATTTTGCAAAGCTAAGCGTGATATTAATTGCCTCAGGAAGCCGGTCTGATCGAAGGAAAAGCCTAAACTGGCCTACCAGGTTAAAGATTGTGAAAGGCGTAGCAAGAGGGCTACTACACCTATACACCGAGCTTCCAAGTCTGATAGCACCTCATGGGCATCTGAAGTCATCAAACGTTCTACTAAATCAAGAATTTGAGTCAATCCTCACAGACTACGGGTTGGTTCCTATAACCAACCAAGAACATGCACGAGATGTCATGATCGCCTTTAAATCACCTGAGTACAAACAACACGGACGAATAACAAAGAAGACAGATGTATGGAGTTTAGGGGTGTTGATTCTAGAGATAATGACCGGGAAGTTCCCTGCAAACACTTTCCACAGCAAAGGCGGTGATACAGAACTAACAAACTTTGTGGAATCCATGTTGAAGGAGGAGGTGTCGATTAACATGTTTGATAAAGAAATAGGAGGGTTTGATGAGCATAACGAAGGGGAGATGTTGAAATTGTTGACTATAGGGTTGAGTTGTTGTGAACCGGATGTTGAAAAGAGGTGGGACATTAGAGAGACTGTTGATAGAATCGAGAAGGTAAAAGAGAAAAATCAAAATGACAATGATAAGGATGACAACAACGACTATCAATAACCTCAAAACCAAGAAATAACATCGTTGTTCATCTCATCGCCTCCATGGGGTTTTGAGGGCCAAATTGAAAGTCTAACTTGTTCCTTTTGATCTTCTTTCTTTCGTCCTTGCCTAAGGGTTGGATAAGTTGTTGGTCCAAAAATGTTGTGTAGTTGAAGAAGGTTTTAGTGGGATTTGGATCATAATGGCAAGGCATGAGGGTTAAAGTAACAGATCACTAACCATAAATTGCAAGTTATGTTCCTTGTGGTAAGCTAAAATACCAATTTCAGGGACTGGGATCAATAACACGGCCAAGAAGGGGCTTGTGGGCATGATTGTCTTCTCTCAATGTTTTGTACCCTGTGGATTCCACTGTGATGGCGGTAAAGGGTAGCATAGCCTCCTATATGGGCATGGAATATCATAGACTAGTTCTTAAAATTTTAAGATTCATAGGCCAACGTGGATTTGAGTTTATCCCTGTCCTGTGTATAAGTTCATGTAAAAAAACCCTATTGTAGTCTTTAGATATTTTAGAATGTAATGATCAGTAGTTCAGTATTCTTACACACGCCCTCTTAAACTCGAGTTAGTTATACCGCACAAGCTAACTTTTGAAATGTATCATACATGAGCATCTTGGTTAAGATGTCGGTAGCTTGATCTTGTGATCTTTTAAACTTCAGTTAAACCTCTTTAATTAAAAATATACGTGAGACCTTCAAAGGGTTGTTTTCAAAAAACTTACGTTGCATTCTCGAGTTTTTAAAAAGAGGAAAAGAAAAGAATTGATATGTAAAGAAAAGAAAGAAAGCCGTTTTATTAGATTCATTTTCTTGAGATGGAAGGAAAAGAAAAGAAAGTTGTAACATTTTATGTTCTTGAGTTGTGTTTAAAGAAAAAAAGACACATTTTTACAATTATGCTCTTCATGCATAAGTACTCTAAAATTGCAAGTGCGACACAACACAAAAGTTAACAATAATCTTGATCTGTAAAATGAGTTATATTTACTTAGTAAACTTAAATGTACTCTTTCATGTGTCGTAACATGCTCCAAAATAGTGATCCACACATTCTCATAACATACGGCGCACAACTTATAAATTATATATAAACAATTAACATTTGAAAGAAATGGTAAGTTTGGTAAACTCATGAAAATAGATAGTGAACTTGGACCACGTGAGTGGGAGATTGTGCAGTAGAAAATGGGACAAAGAAACTGAAATAATATTACAATATACTTTAAGGGGGCATAATGCTCATTTTCCAGATCTACGAGTCATTAGAATTTTCTTTCCGTTGAAATCCGGCCAAAAGTGGGCGGAATGTTTCACAAGAAAAAAGCCCATTATTTCCCCTTCAAATCCTATCATTTCTGCTCATTTCCTTCCTAGAAAATTCTAACGAACACAAAAATTTTTACGCATCATTTCATTTCATTTCTTTTCTTATCAAAATAAAACTCGAGAACAGTGACATTACAATGAGAGAATATGATTTTATTAATTTTTTGAACAGTACAAAATCAAGTAGTATGGTCTCATGATTGACCCTAAAGTCCTAGATATGATTATTGACGCTTATATAATCAACAACTTCAAAAATAATTATAACCAACTCAGCTCAACTAACCTTAGTCAACTGAAGCATAGTTAACTCCAGTTTTGGCTAGTCTTGTGGAGGAGCAGAACCATCAGCGACTTATGCGAGTTGGATTTTGAAGAGTCTCAACAGCGGCTAATGGGTTTACTTGGTACGAGAATGCAAGTTGCCATAAGTCTATCACTGTTTTCTTCACAAACTGAGCCTGTCCCTTCAGAATGCTACAATAACAAATATACTTGTATCAAATACTCGTATGTCATGTAAATGTAGAGTCACCAATATCAATCAACCCATTTATATGGAAAATATTAAATGTGAGGTGGCAAAATGGGCAGGCGGGTTGGGTTGGGTCACGGGTCAAACAATTCATTTCTGGAGATGGGTCATGGATCAGGTGGGATCATTTTTTACTCAAATGGGTCAAATGGCTCACCTAAAATGTATACAAACTATTACTCGTAATCTAGTTTATTCAATACAATAGTCAAAATTTGTAATAATAAAGTATATGCCATCATAACTAACGCATCAGTTATTAATACTGCACAAAAGTGTTCGGGGTCAACCCAACCAGACCTGTCCGTTTCAACATGTACTATAAGATGACCCTGTTTTGACCCATTATACAACCCACCCATATTTCCACCTCTATCAGTACTCAGTAGTTATAAGCACAATACCTTGTTATTGTATATTTCTTCCTCCGCATAAAATAATAAGCAAGAAGCACTAAAGCTGTCAACAAAATACTTCCATTTGACACTGCAAACCGAAGGCTACCAAACTTCAAATTAACTTTTCTGAACCACCAAAACGTTGAAACATGTTGTCCAGAATATCTTAAAATTGCTTGTTTTGCAGCTTCATCCCCATCAACTTGTTTCCCGACTTCCAAGATTCCATTTTTGAGAGAAACAGATGAGGTTACATTTCCATCAATTAGCAAAGCTGACGTGGAGGCTTGAGATCCAGTATCCTTGGAAGAGTTCATGGACTGTAAACGCCGTAAATATTCCTGACATGGAAACCACATGCAGGAGTGATAGTCAATGACAGGGAGTACATGAGAAAAACTAGAGGTGGACATTTCGACTTGTAAATAAGCCTGTTAGGGTTATGTTTTATCTCTAACAGTTAAAATTTCAAAAATATACAAGTCACCAAAAGTGTACTTTTTATAAAACCTCCTGAACCATTTTATTTTAAAACTGTGATAGAAATTATCTTTAACGCGATAACTATTTATAAAAACATATAGTTTATTTTTTAAGGCAATTAGGAGACTATGTGCATCAATATTTTTTTACACATTTGTATTATAAATCTTTAAAATAAACTTTGGGTGACTTTCAATCCGTTACTCATATGAACCATTCCCTTTAAGCTTAACATTTGATTCTCAAATTTGACCCGTTTGAGATTAAGTCATAAGACACAACTCATATCGACCCACATATGTGTCAAGATATATGCAAAATTCAGCTTGTAAAGACTCAGTAATCCTGCAGTGTGGCAATTGATGTAACTTTTGAAATCCAGTAAGATCGTTATTATCATACCTGTCGTATATCCTCAGGCAATGCAGCTTTCTCAACCCACGAGATTGCAACATTTGTGTCTCTTAAGATTCCGGTTAGAAGTGTGATATAAGCCTCAACAACTTGAAGGTATGTATCAACTTCTAAAACGAATCGACTGTCACATCCTTCAATGTAAGACATAGTTATGTTTTATCTAACAGTTAAAATTTCAAAAATATACAAGTCACCAAAAGTGTACTTTTTATAAAACCACCTGAACCATTTTATTTTAAAACTGTGATAGAAATTATCTTTAACGCGATAACTATTTATAAAAACATATAGTTTATCCTTAAAATAAACTTTGGGTGACTTTCAATCCGTTACTCATATGAACCATTCCCTTTAAGCTTAACATTTGATTCTCAAATTTGACCCGTTTGAGATTAAGTCATAAGACACAACTCATATCGACCCACATATGTGTCAAGATATATGCAAAATTCAGCTTGTAAAGACTCAGTAATCCTGCAGTGTGGGCGTGTGGCAATTGATGTAACTTTTGAAATCCAGTAAGATCGTTATTATCATACCTGTCGTATATCCTCAGGCAATGCAGCTTTCTCAACCCACGAGATTGCAACATTTGTGTCTCTTAAGATTCCGGTTAGAAGTGTGATATAAGCCTCAACAACTTGAAGGTATGTATCAACTTCTAAAACGAATCGACTGTCACATCCTTCAATGTAAGACGTATTTGTTTCTTGACTTTCCAGAACATAATACTGTTCGTTCACAAATTTCCACTTGCTTAAAAATTCTTCAAGGGTTTTTTGAGCACCACGAGGGTCTACTTGCATCTGAAAGCAAACCCTGAAAAAGTATATTCAGTATAAATATGGGCTCACATCAACATATCGTACTATGCGCAGAATGAGCAATACCCTGCAAGGAAAACTTGGACCGGAATGGCAACGAGTGAACCGTACAGCTGCGTTAACTCGGATATTATATCCAGTGTCCTGGAAAACAGAGCTTAGTTGTTATTAACAGCTAAAGTTCTAATTCTGGTATGAAGCCGTACTAATTCTGGTAAAAAACAATCCTATCATCCATCTAATAAAGATGGTGCAACTACAAAAACGCATACCTCCCGAGTTCCTTCAAGGACTGCACGGACACCATACCAGCTGACTCGAGCATATCATTCAGCTCACTATCTTCCACAACCTCATCAACAGACTCTTTGTCTCTTAAACGTTTAAGAACACATGAAGATGATGATGATGCTTCTTTAAACATAGAGCAAACTAAGTAGCTACATAAAATGGTGATAAAGTATCTATTAAAACTTTGGAAAACTAAAATCACATGAAATGCGGATCAGACATTGATAATAGAATATTATCGAAGTAACGGTATGTTGCAGACCACATAACTTTACAAAAATTATGTTCGATTTCCACCTCTACTATCACTAGACAGACTTGAGGGCTTTTGACATTTCACATTTGAAACTGCTTATATCTTCACATAATAAGAACCTAATGATTTGCCTAGTGCTTATTCACACTGAGATAAGCAATTACATCCAATCACTAAAAAACTTATTACAACTTGATAGGGAGTTTGAGATTCCTTTTTTTGTTCTTCTGCTTATCAACTTACTTCTAAGCAAGGGCGGACCTATGTAGGGACAGGGAGGGTCCCGCCCCCCTCAAAATTTGCGGCACCTAGTGTAAATATTATAGGTTTTAGGGGTAATTTAGTTGAGGTTACAAACAAATCTCCAATTCGGCCCCCCCAAAATAAATTCGGCCCCCCCAAATAAAATGTTCTAGTTCCGCCACTGCTTCTAAGCATATAAGCAGTTTAGAGCCCAAACTGCTTCCACTTATAACAAAATAAGCAAGTTAGGACGAGCTTATTTCAGAGTACATATCCTAGATTAAATTAGGATTACATATTTACCCTTATACATAACCTAACAAACATATTGGTTTAAGCTTAATTTTGAGCTTATGAGCTTATTTGGTTCGGCTTATATTTCACAAGCCCAAAACTTTCGGCATACTTTCAGGCTTGTAACCTCATTAGCTGGAAAATAAGCTGGAGAAACTGGGCTTATCAATTATATATGCAATCCCAATTACTCAGAGATTAACTTAAGATAAAACTGAAAGTGCTTATTTTTAAGCAAATAGGGAGATAAGCACTTAAATAGGCAACCCTCTAACCTCAACATGTCAATAAACAAGAATTATAAATAAAGAAAATTATGCCACCTTTCAGCTAGCTCAATTTGTTCCCATATTGACATATGATGATCTGTGTCGGATGACGTCACTGTTTGACTTCCTGATTCAACAGCCATCGGTCAACACACCCTTCTCTCGGATGCTCCGTTATCTGTATCCAATTATTAAATAGTTTGTCTCTTGAGCTGTTTATGATAAGTCACCCCTGTAGTTAGTAGTGTTTTCAATCCTAGTCCTTGTTAACTTTTAGTACCTTACCATTATTATTTATTCTAATTTATTTTTGTAAATATTCCTTACAAACTACATCATAATGAAAAATCAATAAAATACATATGGACTCAAGATAAATAAAAAAAATGTCGAAAAATAGACCATCATCTTCTGATCAACCATCTTCACTCCCATCCTCTGGTATAACAGGTTAAAGATAATTTGTATAACATGTGATCGAAATTTATATTGAAATGTTGTTCTAATGTGTCTTGATATGGTATTTAGTACTTTTTAGCATAATAGTCTTTGCCTTAGCCATTTAAGTAATCAAGACAATTAGCAAAGGATTTGGACGTTTCGAATCAAGATTTCTTTGACACAAAACACCTGCGTAAAAATACAATTTGGAACGACATCATAATCCGTTCATACTTGGATTAGGATAGCCAATAAGAATAGAAAACCACAACCGGTTTGGTCAGAATGGATTTGTTAATTCTAGATCCGCTTGTTGTATAACTTTGCAATTCTTTTTCTTTAATACAATATTGTCGTTTTAAAAAGAGTACAATCATATATCTATAATCTGCGAAAGCAAATTCAAAAGTTGCGTGTAGGCAACTGATACATTATACATTATCTATATACTACATGTTGGGAATAAAGCTAACAGTTACCACTGATAGGCTTGTGGAAGACACTGCTGAAGAATGCACTGGCAGTGGAAACTCATTACCACTGCTAGTACATATAGTTACCACTGCTTATTAGATAACTGATGTATTCGTGTTTTCCACCTCTACTATCACTAGACAGACTTGAGGGCTTTTGACATTTCACATTTGAAACTGCTTATATCTTCACATAATAAGAACCTAATATTTTGCTTAGTGCTTATTCACACTGAGATAAGCAATTACATCCAATCACTAAAAAACTTATTACAACTTGATAGGGAGTTTGAGATTCCTTTTTTTGTTCTTCTGCTTATCAACTTACTTCTAAGCAAGGGCGGACCTATGTAGGGGCAGGGAGGGTCCCGGCCCCCTCAAAATTTGCGGCACCTAGTGTAAATATTATAGGTTTTAGGGGTAATTTAGTTGAGGTTACAAACAAATCTCCAATTCGCCCCCTCCAAAATAAATTCGGCCCCCCCAAATAAAATGTTCTAGTTCCGCCACTGCTTCTAAGCATATAAGCAGTTTAGAGCCCAAACTGCTTCCACTTATAACAAAATAAGCAAGTTAGGACGAGCTTATTTCAGAGTACATATCCTAGATTAAATTAGGATTACATATTTACCCTTATACATAACCTAACAAACATATTGGTTTAAGCTTAACTTTGAGCTTATGAGCTTATTTGGTTCGGCTTATATTTCACAAGCCCACAACTTTCGGCATACTTTCTGGCTTGTAACCTCATTAGCTGGAAAATAAGCTGGAGAAACTGGGCTTATCAAGTATACAGGGAAATCCCAATTCCTCAGAGATTAATAACTTAAGATAAAACTGAAAGTGCTTATTTTTAAGCAAATAGGGAGATAAGCACTTAAATAGGCAACCCTCTAACCTCAACATGTCAATAAACAAGAATTATAAATAAAGAAAATTATGCCACCTTTCAGCTAGCTCAATTTGTTCCCATATTGACATATGATGATCTGTGTCGGATGACGTCACTGTTTGACTTCCTGATTCAACAGCCATCGGTCAACACACCCTTCTCTCCGATGATCCGTTATCTGTATCCGGTTATTAAGAAACAAAAAAAAAAAAATCATTAATTTTCCTTGTACATAGTTTGTCTCTTGATAAGTACCCCCTGTAGTTAGTAGTGTTTTTTATCCTAGTCCTTGTTAACTTTTAGAGTTATTTTTCTCTATTTTAATAGTACCTTATTTTATTTATTTATTTTTATTTTTTATTTTTTATTTTTTATTTTTTTTTGGTAAATATACCTTACAAACTACATAATAATGAAAAATCAATAAAATACATATGGACTCAAGATAAATAAAAAAAATGTCGAAAAATAGACCATCATCTTCTGATCAACCATCTTCACTCCCATCCTCTGATATAACAGGTTAAAGATAATTTGTATAACATGTGATCGAAATTTATATTGAAATGTTGTTCTAATGTGTCTTGATATGGTATTTAGTACTTTTTAGCATAATAGTCTTTGCCTTAGCCATTTAAGTAATCAAGACAATTAGCAAAGGATTTGGACGTTTCGAATCAAGATTTCTTTGACACAAAACACCTGCGTAAAAATACAATTTGGAACGACATCATAATCCGTTCATACTTGGATTAGGATAGCCAATAAGAATAGAAAACCACAACCGGTTTGGTCAGAATGGATTTGTTAATTCTAGATCCACTTGTTGTATAACTTTGCAATTCTTTTTCTTTAATACAATATTGTCGTTTTAAAAAGAGTACAATCATATATCTATAATCTGCGAAAGCAAATTCAAAAGTTGCGTGTAGGCAACTGATACATTATACATTATCTATACTATATATAATGTATTTAGTACCCTCCATTCTAAATTTTTTAAGATTCAATTAATGTGTTTTTTAAGCATTGCAATTGTCCATGCATAATGCACAAACTACATAGCTTTTACTCATTTATCTTCCACAAAATTTTAATACTCCATTTATTTTTATTTATTTATTATTTTTTTTATAAATTAGTATAGCTTTAAATGCAAAAATTCACATATAAATCAATAGAATTTTAAAATGCATACTAGACTACAAAGTTTCAAAAATATTTTTAAATCGTAAGAGTGTCTCGAGAACCAATCTAAAAAACTTTTGGAGTTTTTTTTTGATAAAATTAACCATAAAAAAAGGCCTTTTATAAAAACCAGGACAATTTTTTTAAGGCAAATAATGCAAAGCTGTGAATTCACCACTGATTGTTTATTTGATTTTATACATGTCACACATATCTATACCATATATAATGCATTTATCACTTCCCACACCCTAAACTTTTCTAAGATGCAATTAACGTGCTTTTTAAGCATTACAATTGTTAATGCATAATATACATACTACATAGCTTTAACTAATTTATCTTCCACAACATTTTAGTATATATGAATATATATTACATGGCCACTCAAATGGGCAAGCTAGCTATATGAATATCATCGGAAAAAATAAAAAAAAAGGCAAATCAATTATAAACATGCCAACATATTATTGAATGCATTAAGAAAGAACACAATGAAATGTTCATCTAATATACGAAAATAAAAGTTAATAAGTTGTGAGCAAGAACAAAGTATATGTTGTAAATTCAAATGTGAAACAAAACTTCTTGGTAACATCAGAGGAGGGTATGACGAGTCAAGAAATCATTCACAAAAAAACCCAAATTCATTAAATTCAACAATACATTTATTATCCCTAGTAAACTGACGCACATAATAAGACTTTTGATTATATTAGGGGTGACAAGAATATAATGAAAATATAATTAAGCGTGGGCAAGATGCTAAGGCCAATGCATGTTAGTGACCGGTATGGTTTTCCCATCACCTACACGAACATATGGATATAAACATGTGTTATAAATATTACTTAAGTTACTTGAATGTGAGTTTAGATGGGAAGATGCACATGTATTCATATTCTAAGTGGGATCCGCAAGAGTCATAATGCCAAATGCACTAGGTAGCAACGTCTCTTAGGTCGAGTCGGGCCTAGAATACCTGTGGAAGTCAATGGGGCATAGGATTAGGCCTAGTGGGCCATTTTGGGCCTGTTGTATCTGCGGTAAAAGAGACTGGGCCAAGTGGGCCTGTTGGGCTGCTGGGTTGCTTGTAACTGCTGGGATAGAAGGGCGTCCCTACTGAAACAGGAGCTACCGGTGGGGTTTTGGGCCAGGTACGACAACTAAGTTGTCCATTGTCTTTGACCGTACAACAAAGATATTTTAAACGGTCCACCATATTTTGTATTTTAGAAAGATTATCATTGGTGGAAAGATTACCTAGTTTGATTGACCGGAGTTGATTGTCAATAGTGATGGCCCGAGCATTTTCATTGTCATGAAAAAGATCCTTCAAATGATCCCATAAATCTTTAGCATTACCCGGTGTAGACACGACTTAATCTTGAGAAGATTCCTAACACGTGCCTAGAATCCACATCTTGATGAGATCATCGATCCTATCCCAGTCCGGATCAATAATAGAAGTGCTAGATGATGCATCCTAAATATGCTTTTTGAGCCAAAGACTTCCAAAATGAATCTTGAAAAACGAACTCCATGAGTTGTAATTTAACTTTTCAAGACTTAGTTTAACGGGGAGATTATTTTTGATGCATTTTACTCCAAAAGGAAAGAGTTTATCAGAAAGTAATAGAGGAGGTGGTGGAGGAGGGGGTTGTCATTAACCATGATGGATTATATTAATTATACGTGATAAAAAAAAGATTTATCAGACCTGAGATTAGGGGGGGGGGGGTTCGTGATTTATAGATAAATTAAAAGATAATTAAATGGCTCTGATTACCATGTTTGTTTAGTAACAAGGATTTTAGCCCACACGTTACTGCGGAGTGTCTGTATACGACACTATCCACTTTTAGATTTTAGATAAGCTACATATAAAATTATTACACAACATCATTTTAGTTCTTCTTAGTTATATAGGTAAAATACTAATAAAGTTACACAAAATCATTTTCACTCCTTCATGGCTTTAATTCATGCTGACCTACAGGAGAGTTTCATTCCATAATATGCATGTCATATCTACATTAGAGTTACTGATGACATATCTCGTCATCTTAGGAATCAAAAGTATTCATTATAGTAGAAAATAAGAAGTATTAAAGTGCAAGAATTCTTTCTTTAGACAACATACAGGCGTACAATCAGATGTTCAGCATGACTTCATTCGCTCCTCAGCGTCCATCTGCAAATCTACAATATGCTATTGGACGTTAACCGTACCTAAAAATCGCTTTAAAAAAAATGTTCCCATGACCAAATAAAATCGCCCAAACCAAATTTTTTCAATTTGATTTTCAACTCTATTTGATCCGAGAAAAAGACGTTTTTGTAAATCATTATGAACAATTACTGCCCCCATTGCACCAGTTCCATCAAACAACCCCGGAGCATTGTACATACAATGTCCACTTAAATATTTCTCCCTAGATGTGAAACGTCTTGACCTCATTGCAACAGTTCCACCAAGCGACCTATACCATTGTACAAATAACGCCTTCTTAAATCTTGTCTCCAAGGTGTGAGGCGCATGCCGAGATTTTATTGGGCAAATTAATGGTATAATTTTGATAATGGATTACAGGTGTTAGCCATGAAATTAACCATTTTTATGATGAGTCATTTATGAAAAATGAAGACACGTACGGGGAAAAGTGTTCAAAGGGGAAGGGAAGAAGAGAGGATTTGGCTTAACTTAAAAATGGCGGCTTTGGAACAATAACCCCACTCACAATCTCCCAAAACCCTCTCATAAAAATGGTGTGTCTACAGTAGCGGCTAGCCATATTTGAGCAAGACACTTTTCTGATTCCAAATAACAAGAAGGCAACATTCCTGAACCAAATAAATTATGGGAAAAAAATAGTCATCAATTATAAGTGCCTACTCTATAGGTATATACTAAACTGAAGAAAATATGTTAAAAGAAGAATGGGGAAATCCTATTTACCTTCAGCATCAACAAAGCTATTTTGTACGCTTCATCTAACTAAACAGATGAACTTTTTCATCTTCTGCTTACGGTTTATGCAATAGACGATTCTCGTATGGTTTTTGCAAAGCACACAACATCAACTACATTGCAGCATTCAAATCGCCCTGTACTCTACACCTCTTTGCCTGTGTCATTATATTGATGATGTGTATCTTGTATCGCAATGTGTCCCAGATCATTGATTATCTACAAGTGAAACCGAAACAATGAGACTAAAGAATGTTGCAACCTGCAAGTATTCTACTTTATGACAATATCTAAATGCACTTTTCAAATTTGTAAGCAGGTTTTGTCCAATGTCTCCTGTTACAAAACTCATGTAATTTATACGTCGGCTCAAACACTGTGTTGGCAACAAAAAACCACTGCATTTTACATGTGGCAGTTTGTGCCATGCTAAAATTAAGACGGACCAACCAACAGAATCATCACTGCCAACTAACCAACCACCAAAATTAAATATGCAAAAACAACCTACAAGTATACGGTAAAATAAATAGTCTGTAACTAATGATGTGTTGACTACAAGAACACAAAACTTAACCACAAAGCCAATATATATCCTAATTCAGCAAAGCAACCTTGTTACAAACAGCAAAACATTGTACCAATTAAGATTTAAACAACAAATAGCATTTGAATTTTAATGATCAGTACACATACAGATCCATCATTAATCTCCATTCTCCACACAATAAACACACATTTCATCTCAAACCACAAACAATCTACCAACAACATATATAAAATAGGCCAAGACTGTTAGCATCTAAATAATGATATATACTAACATCAACAGGCAAATTATTCAATACTGCGACCTTTTGCATAACGCGATAAAGTAGTAACAATAAACATAGAAACTCACAACGACAATCAAACGCCAACAATCCTATGCAAAGTGAGAATGAGCAACATCGGCACATGCTAGTATATGCACCTAGATTTCCATCCCCTACTCCACATTTGGCTGCTAAACAGATCGTCAAGCAGCCAACATACCCCATTAGATTTTGGAGCTACCCAATTAATCAAGGCATACCTCATGACCAAAATTCTCACTGAAGCATCATACGGAACCTTTAAATTGATTTCTTCCATCCTCCCCAACCCAACATTAGTATGCCCGACTAACATTTCTTGGACACACTAGATACAAAATAGAAACAAACTATTAACAATTGGAGCTAGAATATTTATGTATGGCCTCAGATATTGAATCAGGTACAAAACAGTAGACTAACCGAATGATTGTCCAACAAAAACTTGTGGCTGCCTCATGCACAAAACTTCCACGATACCAACATCAGCTGAAACCTGTAAAGATCACTCCGGCTATAAAAACAACTACTTAATACTGCAACATGAATTCACAAAAAATCGAATCAAAATCGCACTTAAGCATCCCAATATCTTGCACAGACCCAAAAAGCAAAACTTCAAAGATCTTAAAACACAAACCGTGGTAGTCGACCACAAATCACAATCTAATAGACATGGAAGGCTCAAACAAACACAAACCAACATTCAGAAATCCATCAACAGCAAACAAAGTACTGAAACAATTATGAAAGACCATCAAAAGCAAACAAATAACAATTTCTAGCACACCGCATAAATTCAGCACACATGATCACCTATGAAGCTCATTATAAAGTATAAATAAACACAAACACATATCCACCGATCCATTAATAACATACAAACTTAAAAGAAACCAAAACACAAATCATTAACTACAGACACACATGATCACATATCAAGCCCATCACAAAGCATTAACGAACATAAACAATCATCAGATACAAAACAATAGACTAACAATTGGAGCAAGAATATTTATGCATGTCCTCGGATATTGAATCAGGTACAAAACAGTAGACTAACCAAATGATCAAACCATCATTAGCCATATGTCTACCGGAAACTTTTGGCTGCCTCGTGCACAGAACTTTCACGATTCCAACATCAGCTGCAACCTGTAAAGATCACTTTAGATGTAAGAACAACTCCTTAATACTGCAACATAACTTCACTAAAATTGAGTCAAAATCACACTTAAGAATACCACCATCTTGCACAGACCCAAGAAACAAAACTTCAAAGATCTTAAAACACAAATTGTTGCATCCATGACCACAACTCACAATCAAATAAACATGAAAAGCTCAAAGAAACACAAACCAAAATTCAGAAATCAACTAACAGCAAACAAAGCACTGAAACAATTATGAAAATTGTTGCATCCATGACCACAACTCACAATCAAATAGACATGGAAAGCTCAAAGAAACACAAAACAACATTCAGAAATCCACCAACAGCAAACAAGCACTGGACAATTATGAATGACCATCAGAAGCAAATAAATCACAATTTGTGGCACATCACATAAATTGAGCACACATGATTACCTATGAAGTTCATTAGAAAGCATAAACAAACACAAACACATATCCATAGATCCACTAATAGCATACAAAGCTAAAAGAAACTGAAACACAATTTATTAACTGCAAACACAATGATCACATATCAAGCCCATCAAAATGCATATACAAACACAAACAATCATCATGTATTTGAAGCTCATTATTTCCATTTGCAAGATTCAATTTTCTATTCATATTTGAAGTACGGCACTAATTACAAAGTAGCATAAAAAAAGTAAAAAATCACCTGGAATAAGAACATGCATCTGCAACAACGCAACTCCGGCAAACAATGTATCTGTAACAACAAATAGCATTGACACAACATATATTCAGTTTCTCCTACTTTAACCATAAAGAAATAACAAAGCAAAAGGTTTCACATACCCGTAACTCAAAAGACGCCGCACCACAGCTTCACACCTCCTTTTGTACCGGATCTAGAAATAATAGCTCTAGAAATATCCCACCCAAGCCTACTATATAAGATCTCTTGAAGTATGATAATGGAATACATGTGTAAAACATGCAGACAACCATAGAAATCAAACGCCACCTTAATACAAAACCCACCAACAATAAGAATGGGAATCATGACAGGTGTACACCATGCATTGAACGCATGAACGACCAATTAAGTGACAAACCCACTAACCATTTTTAACCCACTCCAAGTCGACACTGCTCGCTCGGTTGGAACAGGTCGGCTAAAAGCCGCGCTCAAAGTGCCACCTGTTAGAATTGACAATCATGACAAGCATATTAAGCATGAAATCATACAATAACAATGCGGAAGCTAGGATCCTACTATAACATATAAAGGTACCTAAAACCCATAAATAAGAACTTACTATCAATACTGATTCAAGGAAGAGATGAACCTAGTTAGGGGTCTGAATTAGAATCTATTGAATAACCGCCTACTGTTATGTTATTCGATCGCTTATAATAACTAATAAGGTATTACCCGTTCCTGTACACACAAATTAAAACGTTATTTAATTTTGCAAGAAAACTACACAAAGTATATTTGGAAGCACAAAATCGATCCAAAGATCACCTTTTAAGGAGGGTCGTTGGTCAATTCAAAGAGAAGAAGAGAAGAGAAGGAAAAGTTAGGATATTGGGTCAAGAGGCGTCAAAAAAAGCAAGATCATTGAATAGTTTGTTATAGATTAGAAAACTTGGTCACCAAGAAAACATCCCTACCCCTTAAGGAGGTTTTTTTAAGTCGAAATCTATAACCTTAAGGGTTCTAGACTTTTTGTACCAACATAATGCATAACCAACCTTCCTTACTTCGCTAACGGGCTTATTAATTTAACGGAAAACACTAACAGTTTATGTTAAGTCTTTGCTGTCTAAAAAAATAATATAAAACTGATATTAGTTATTTCCTTAAACTCACTTTCCAATGGGCAATCTCGACGTCTCGTGTTCGCATCTAGACATTTACACGTTAATATGTATATAATTTAACAGCTTTCCCACTTTAGTTAAACATAACGGAAAATGACGTTGGGCGCGTGCAAGACTCTTCAATGCCCCTTAGTCAAACCCGAGCTGAGTTTCCTGAAAACTCTTTAACGATACACGTTATCTATTATATCCTTTTGTCTCATCCGATAATAAAGAAATGAATCTTTATTAATGTACATTTGCTCATATAAAATAATTGAACAAACATACCAAATAACATATTTGGCGTGGCCAACGCAAAACATTTTGTCCAATTCTACGAGTGGCCATAGTTTAAATCAAAACAAATTTGAAGGAACAAAATTCTTATCTTGACTTAACGAGATCCTAACCCAGAACTTGCAATACTCTGAAAACAACCCTTTAACTCCCAGTACGTAAGCGGTAGATGCTTCACAGAGAAATACCAACGTGATATTATCGATATTCCTACGTCCAAAATGGAAAATTATGTGAGCTCTTGCCTCAAGTAGCGAGGATAAATTTACACTGATTACTTTAGAAATAGTATCTAATAAACTACTATATCTATGTGAGATATTTATGACACGAGTACCTTACTATCAATCTTGCGAATAACATTGGGAAATTGGCATGATAGTATAATCCCAACGAATGAGCTTTATATCTATGTTCAAAATATAAACCTCACATGATTGATGATTTCACTACCATTCTATCAGATATCCTGTCTGCGCACTTAACTCTAAAATAATTTTTTCACCTAGTATGCTGGTAAATAAATACTCGAATGATGCAATCAGTTACCAATAAATGTGTTATGCAGTAAAATTTCTAACTCAATTATTCAATGAGAGATACTAACATGCAAAAAACAGGATACATGTGTATTATAATATATGAGTAGCAGTCATACAGTAATAATGCATCTTCTATATTATATAGAATGTTAATCTAATTCAATACATTACATCATTATCCAGAAAATTCTAGATATAGTAGTAATCATCATGCTAAATGTATAACTCAATGTTTATAAACTAGTTAACTTGTCTCTATACATAGTACAAATGGACTGTAGTATACAAAAATTTATGCCTCAAATAATTAGTATACTTAATATACACAGTACTTGAGATTCAAGGCAAATCATATTATAGCTTAATCTACTTTGAAATACTATTTATAATTTAGTACGTTTTCCTAAAGAAACATTATGCAAACAATGCAATATAAGTTCTATTGTGATCATTACATATCTACAATGAATATTGAAATATTCACTTCAATTAAACTTTTTTATTCAATGTACTAGAGCATGTGGAACCTCAACCAGCGCGACGAACTTAATAATCATAACAGCAATCTCAATGAAATTCACATATATCTTTAGAGTAGTGTCAAAAGCAAGTATGTCATTAAGATTATGTATAGTATAAGTAATGCATATTCAAGGAGATTCGTGCTTAGTTGAGCTTCATACATAGATTATTCACAAATGCCATGGATAATAAGAAAACAAGACTAACGCTCTATCTAAAATATTCTCAGGAAAGCTATAGGTGTCTAATTCTACAATTTTGAAATTTTGTAGCAGATCTACTTGATAATATATAGTATGTATAACAACGATTAAAGACTAGCTTACTAAATTACCTCTAACTATATAGTAAATATGTTCATTGTGTGTAATAGTTACTTGATCACTCTCTCAAAATTCTTGCATTAAGATAGGATTATAGATTAACTAATCGTCATCATAACAACCATCAGCGAACAATATAAGTGTATACTATGGTTTTATAGCAACACTGTGCAGGCTATAGATAAAACTATTACTCTATTGTGGATCTATTCCAGGATGAGGATACTGAATTATTTCTCTTATACAGAAACTCTAGATAATGTAATACCGTAAGATAGAACATGCACTCAACAAGTCTGACGGGGGTACTGCTGTGATTTCATGTACTCAATATATGTTGTACATACTAAATGATAGCACATTTGATGATACACTGAATTATTATAATAACTTGCTGTATGAATTATCTTAATGGAATATGTTTGGTCTTAGATAATTGATCCTCATCCGTGGAATAGCTCCAATTCTAATATATACAACTGTTGCCAGTTGTGCTAATTTTATGGTGCCATTGGCAGAATCTTGAAGAATTAATCATCAATTACACAGATATAACTTTACGTATTTAAAGAGCATATTGTCAGTTTAACTCACATGATGCTGTTAATTGAGATACACTCAATACTATTCATGGCATGGGTTGTCGGAATTTTTCCTTGGGCCATTCTGACTTTTTTATCATCTAAGAGCACGGTTGCTTTATACATTAGATTAGATACTTTTTAAACTTTAAAAATGTTGACATTGGATTGTCTAAATCTGGTGGTGTTGAGGATTATCACACCTTTATGAATAATATATGTTGGGCGAAATATCAGAGATTAGCATCAAAAATTAATATTGGAATTCTTGAAATAAGTATTTCAATTCCATGATGATCAAAGTTAGTTGAATAATGCCTTGGTCAACAAGTGATGGATGTCCTTATTGCAGGGCATTAATTGTTACAAGACATTACTTGAGAACGCATTCATTAACAAGACTTTCAGCAATTGATCTATATACTATTTTGATAAAGGATTAATGCTATGATTTAATTTTTAATTGAAAGAAAGATATGTTTATGTTTATTCTCATATAACATGTATCCTGTTTTTGCATGTATTCCTTCATATATTTTTTTATTCTACATATGCTCTTGCGTTTATATATTGGGAATATTATAACGGAAGACCAAATACTGATTTGTAGAATAATATGAAAGTATCTGATGGGTTATCATGCATGTCACATGATTCATGAATGAATATAGGACTGTATCCAACTACATGAGACTTATTTAATAATCGGATAATTATCTCAGTTGGTACAGATAAGTTCGATGAAGTCGTTTTCGTAAGCAATCTCGCTTACCGTACTGGAGTCATAAGTGTTTTCAAAGTTTGCAAAGTTCATGGTAGTCTGTAGTCAGTAGATTGTTCCTTCAATTTGTTTTGAAGTTTAATACTATGGCCATCGTAGAATTGCAAAGTTTGCTGGCCACGCCACTTTTTGCGTAATTTTGTTCAATTTGTTATTATGGAAACTGACATATAAAGTTCATCTTATTAATCAGATATTTAGAAACAATAAGGATCTAATTAATAAAAAACGACTTATTAAGAGTTTTCCAGGAACCAGCTCGTGAACTAGGGCATTGAGTTCAGACGCCGACCGGAATTCATTTTACGTCATGTTTAACAAGTGTGAGCTGTAATTATATTAATCATTAACGTGTAATGTCTAGTACGAACACGGACCTCGAGATGCACACTGCCAAATGATATTAAGGAAAAATAATATATTTTATATTAATATCGACCAAGATTAACGCTGTTAGTGTTTTTCCGTTAAATGAATAACGAGAGATAAATAAGGAATTTGTTTTAGCATTATTGAAAGAAAATTCTAGAACCCTAAGGTTTGATTTCACCAACCCCTTTAGAGGTTAGGTGTTTTTCTTTGGTGAACCAAGTTTCATAATCCATGATAAAACATCAATGTCAATGTTTTTGACCCTTGACACACAATACCCTAACTTTCCTGTCTTCTTCTTCCTTGAATTGACCAAACCCTCTAGGTCTTTTGGATCGTTTTTGTGCTTCAAAATATACGTTGGTAGTTTCCTGCAAACCTTAATAACGGTTAATTGTGCTTACATAAGAACGAGGTAAACATTACTTTATTATTATCAAAGAGACCTAATATTACGTAAGGGGATTCATAGATCTAATCAAACCTAACAGGTCTACTTCTTGAACAAGTATTGCTTATAGGTACGTCATATTATGGTTTGTTCAACCTTGTTCTATGTTATAGTTGTATCCTAGCTTCCGCATATGTCTTAATGTTATCATCTATAATAGTGCTTTCAAGATTATCAATCTACAGGGCATTTGACAGCGCGGCTTTAGCGACCTTTAAACACGACGCGAACAAACGTGTCGACATTAGTTGTTAAAAAGTTTAGGGTTTCACTAATTGGCGAGGTAACTCATGGACGTTCTGATCATTTATTTTTGGTGGTTTTGTATAACCGTGGTTTGGTTCTATTGGTGCTCATTTGTCCCATGTGTCTTTATCCTACTTCAAGAGACCTTATCGTAGCCTTTGTGGCATATCCTAGCGTAGTTATTTTAGGATCGAGTACAAAAGGAGGGTGAACCTGTGGATGGTCCTTTAGTTAGGTGATGTGACCTTGGCATTTTTCCATTTCAAAATATGATTTTAACAAGAGCAGCGAAAGTATCTACTGATATAAATACTCTAGGCAGTGGATATCTTATATATGTCAAATATTATAGGCATGATTACATTGATTCCGGACAACATTCGATTTAGAGCCATATATTACAAAAAATCCCAGCACACTCAGAGCATTTTTCTTCATGTTTATCAGTAGCTTAGCATAATTACTTTTTATGACTGTTTATTTTATTATCGCCATTTTACTATCCCCTACATAAATAGGAATGAAAGAATATCTTGCAATGAAACTATAGATTATGTTACCGCACAATTGTTAGAGATACAAAAAAATACATCTATTCCGATTGTGTTATTGATTTTCCATTATGATTGGGCTGTAATAGTGACTAACTATGGAGGAATTCTAGCTGAATTAATAAAACAAAACTAATGTGTCATTTCTATCTAACTTTCATTGAAATTACTTTATAACGTTATGTATACGATCAGTATATATTGAAGCAATCATGATTTGAGCTTTTTTATGACACTCCTCACAGCTCAATGAGAACTACTTAATAGGTTACTAGTTGGCGGATCAATTATAGACGAAATGTACCAAACATGACATTTTGAAATTTAATATTTAAACATAAGTCATTGATCACCTTATACACTCAGACATAATCCTGTTCATTTGTTTACTCGTCACGATTACAGCTTCAAAAGATTTAATGATTGCATATATTTTTTTTTTACTGCATGTATTTCGTCCAGGTTCTCAGTCATTTCAATCAATATAAAAAGTTTGTCGGAGTATTCTATAAGCAATTATTTTCAATTCATCATAAATTTTACAATACCACTTGCAACTAATTCTTTTTTTAGGAAAGAGTCAATTCATTTTTAGTAAATCTTAAATATGATTAAATCTGCATAAGAGTATACTAAGATATCT
>LBNU01014998.1:26555-47962 GCA_014162995.1 Artemisia annua | reverse complement strand
TCAATTCTAGGTTTTCCTATGTATGCAATTAACTATGGCCCTCTATCCCAATGGGGAGTAGACGTACATACATTGAATGATCAATTGTAGAGGCCATAATCATCCACATACTATATAGCACATATATTGATTTTAATTATACTTGGGGTCTTCTCCAATTTTAGATCTATCTAATAATTATCATGTGTAAACAAGTACTAACAATTAAACAAATTAATCAATCAATTAATTTTAATCCATGACTAACATGCATGTTTCGTCATGGATTCATGCATAACACTTAGCAATTAGGTCACAAGATACGTTCAATTAACACATAAATCTTGTTATCAACCTAGGGTTACTAATCCAATTAATATTAAAATCCACAAACCCTAATTTGGATAAAGGAGTAATCGGCCCCCCCCCCCTCCAAAATTTAGGGTTTCAAAATTTTACAAGCCCTAGATCTCAAAACAATCTTAACATGTATCTCAAACATTAAAGATTCGATTTTTATGTGTTTTATGTAATCAATTACATGTTATAGCAAGCTCGTGATGCCACTGTTAGAATTTAATATCTAGACTATCATATTATTAAGTATATCAAGTAGTTACATAGTGCGGAAGCGTAGGATCAATTATAACACATAATAGATTAACATAAATTAAATAGGAACGTACCTTTAGGTTCTAGCAAGAACAAGAACCAAACTTTAAACCTTCAATAAAGATGAACCCTAATTAGGGTTTATGTGAATTAGGGATCTATTGATTAACCCCTTACCTTTTTGTTAATCGATCCAAGATACAATCAATAGTGTGATTGTACCACGTTCTTGTACACACGTACTATTAACGAATTAAAGTAAATGCTAGTTTAAAGTATACACAAAACAATATTTGTTTTATAAACAAAACAATTAACCAAAGATAATAAAACACCAAAATTCCTTTTTGTGTTTTGTTGTGTTGTCGACCACAGAAACCAAAAGAAAACCAAAACCACTTTTTATCTTATTCATGCACATGCATGATAAATGCATACATGAAAATCAAATATGTGATACTAGCTTAGTCGACAAGTACATAGGACGAAAATCAATTAAGGGTTGTTTAGATTTTTAATGTGCGTACAAGAGCTACCAAATTAAAATCCTTGTATTTGATTTTATAGGATACAAAACTTAAGGAACAAGTTAGGGCTTGTGTTCTAGATCCTTCTTGTTCTCTATTTTTTTATCCTTCGTCCTTATCTTTGTACGTTAGTCAATTTTCACCAATTACTAACGTTCTTTATTTGTTTTGTGTAATTAATAATTAAAATATAACTTTTTATATTAAATTATTAAACTTTAATTCTCATACGTAAAGTGTGCAATCCCGCGGTCTCAAGTTCGATACTAGACATACGACTATTAATATTTATCCACAGACTCCAACAGTTAATCATACCAAAGATATATCAAACCGGACCATACCATATTCAAAGCATAAAAGTAAAGCTAGAACATAGGTCTATAATCAAGTCTAATAGCAATTAGACAATGTGCAATAGATCAACAATCACCTCTCCTACTTCACAATCTCGCACTTGATACTTTGGGGGTGTACTTGGCCATCAAGTGACTAAACTCGGTATTAAACCTTGCCTCCATCTCAGTCTCTTCCCTCAAGTGCCTATTCATCAACTCTGAGATCTTCTCTTCATGCGATTTCTTGAATTCTTCCCATTGTTTCTCAAAATTCTTCATCTCTTCAAGCTTCTCATCCCTGTATGTAGAAATCAACATTAATCAACACCCTATTTATAACCTTATTGCAAACTTTATCAATGGGAACAATAATAAACGACTGTTATTAATAAAAGTGAAGTCATGTGCCAATACCTCATCTGAGTATCCATTGTAGAATAAACTTGGTGAACACGTATACGTGCTTCCTCCAGCAGCTTATCAAACCTCGAATTTTGGATAACCTTAAGATGGTCTTTGACGAACTGTTCTAAATAATCCATCTAATATAAAACATAAGACCAAAACAAATTAGACAATTTCCTGATGAGTAGTATATACAAATCTTTATGGAAGATTGTTCAGTTTAGACAAAATGTAATCATGTATATTTATACATTCGAGTTCCTAAATTTACAGCGATAATACAAATGAAACAATGCTAATCCATGCACATTAGTTTTCGCATTCATGTTATGAAATTTGCAGCCACATCAGACAAATTTTATATAATTGACCTCTTCCTTGTTATTCTGATCATAGAAAAGTTTTTATGAATTACCTGTTCGTTGGTCTCATCATGTAGGAGTATAGTCCTCTCCCTGATCAGGCGGTTCGCTTCTTCATTTATCCTCAGTTTCCGAGACACCAACCCTAACGAATCTTCCATGGCTCTTGAATGCATCTGTTCTTCGGCAAGCTTGATCTTATACCAAATTAGCTGTAGATTAACATCCTGGCTTACCTCGTTCAACTGATCCACATCAAAGTCGGACATTCCCGAAGCTTTATTCAAAATTACCAAATCAAATACAAAGTTGTTGGACAATTATGACAACAAACCCGAAGTTCGATCGCGGGTTGTATCGGGCACAAGTAGCAACCTTCAACGATACCCGTTGAAGAACAAATAAACAAGAAGAACAACAAGGCTAGAGAATAGAAGAATGCGTGTGTCATGCATCACCCCCTCACCTCTATTTATAGAGATGAGGGGTACACCTAGTCGGCTAATTAATACCCAACCGACACAAACACAAACGTTAACTTCCTAAAACAAAACTAGTACTTGCCTTGCAACTTGCTTTGGTTAGATAGTGCAGGTCGGTTAGGATTACACCCGAGAGTTCCTTGGTGTCCAAGTCGGTTTGTGACTTGGATATCACGACCCCCTTTCTATACACACATTCTTCTGTATATTCTTTCCTTTGTAACCGAGTCGAGGTGTTAATAAAACTTAAAACATTCGGTTCTTCATAGTGTTGTCATTCTTCTCGTTTATTTGTTCTTCAACGGGTATCGTTTGAAGGTTGCTACTTGTGCTCGATACAACCCGCGATCTAGTGTTCTGCGATCGAACTTCGGGTTTGTTGTCGAAATTAATGTCCAACAAGTGGTGCGCGTATTGTGGTCTTGAAGTTCGAGTGCTAGCTAGTTCGAGGTGTCGAGGTTAGAGCAAAGAAAACGGTTTCGGTTTCGAATCGTTTTTGATCGAGTTGCAGGTTAACCAGACGAAGAAGATGAGTTGAGGTTTAATTTAAATCCTTACGTGAAACTTATAAAGGTGGTTTTTTCATTTTTTGGTTTATTACATACGTGGGTTAATTAATACTACAAAAGATGACAATACGAGTTTTTTGTTGCATCAAAAAGGGTATCAACTTTTAAAACTTGACTTCAGTGCATGTATTGTTTTGCAATTAAAAATAAAACTATTAAACTGAAGGTGTTTGTTGCGGGTTTTTCTTGCCGTTCAAGTTTCGATCGTGGTTTATTTGGGGTTCAACTTTTCGATTGCTTATACGTGATCGATGTTTTGGGTTATTCTAATTAAGCAAGTCACGTGAAACACTGAATCGATATTTAAATTTCTAATTCAAATTCTAATGACCCGTTTATCTGATAAGTATTATGGTCCAACTTCAAGTTTATTATCCAAGTATCAAACAAATTCAAGTTAATAAATAACTTGACGACGGACTCTTATAATTCAAACGCCCCAAATACAATATGTATAATACTAATGAACCACACATATAACTCGAATTACAGTGCAAATTCAAAATAAAATAGTACCCAAGCAAAATCAAACAACCCAAAAGACAATCCAAGATTCAAATTTAGATATGACACACCGGCAACATTTTGAAACATAGTTTAACCGGTCCGGTCGAATAAACAGGTCAAACTAAACCGGGTTTTCATTTGCGAAACCCAGTTAGGATCGCCGGGTTTGAAGTGGCCCGGGTCAACCCGGTTCTCGAGACCCGGTCGTTTTTTTTTTTTTTTTTTTTTTTTTTTTTTTTTTTTTTTGATAAAGAAAATAATTTTTTTTTTTTGTGTTTTTTTTTTTTTTTTTTTTTTTTTTTTTTTTTTTTTTGCGAATAAAGCAAGATAATTATATATATTTGCGACTTAGTTTTATTTTTACATGTTATATTTGTTAATAATGGTTTTTAGGCTCTATGAAATAGTCTATATACTTTTCTTTATCATTGGAAATAAACTGTTTTTTTCTTTTTCGAAAGATTAGGTTACTTGTTATATATATTTGCGACTTAGGTTATTTTTACATGTTGTACGTGATCTTGTCTTATGTTGCGGTTACTTGTGATTATGTGTTTAAATATTGGAGTGCCACACAATATGCAACAAATCTCAAAGATTTGCAAAAATCTCACAAGACCAAAAAGCAAAGCATCTTTAAAAAGGAAAGTAAAGGAGAATGCAAAGAAGCCGTTATGGCAAAATCGTAAGGCGAGAGGTAAAAGGAAAACATATGTTATAGAGGATGAAACAGGCACTAATATGTCGGAAGACGACTATGACAGAATTCTTGATCATAACCTCAAGCTCGTTCAGAGAAGGACGTACACGTTAAGAGACTTCCTTTCTGAATTAAAGCTATGATCGTGGAGCAAACGAAGGTAAACTAACAGGTTTATCATTTCTTCAGAGACTATTAAGTTCAACAATGACTTTGATTGTATCAGATAGGGGTTCTCAATCGGCTCATTTAAAGCCATATGTGATATTGTGACCAGGCACATGAAAAAGTTGTATGAAGCTTAGGCTATTATCTTGAGGTAATATCGAAGTTGTTGGATTGTTTAAGTTTGTTGTTAACATTGGGATTTTGAAGCATTTGAGTGTAAAAAATCTTTTTTCTCACGTATTTTTATATAAATGTCTTTTTTATTTCTTTTTTTATTTTTTTTTATTTTTTATTTTTTTTCCTTTTGGCCTAGTTATGACTTATGATGCATGGATCTTGTGTTTGTTCATGATGTGTTAATATTAGTAATAACTCATTGTTTCTCAAATATGAAAATGACACAACAAGGTTTGAAAACAGTTATAAGGTCGTTATTTTGGAGTGACGAAATGATCGGTGGCTCATTGACTTAAGACACATAAACAACTTCAAATAAGGGAATGTGAATGATAGCAAATGGCAAAATGGCGTAGCATGAATCATTAAATCATGGAGTTATTGACTCTTCTGAATGATAATTTGTGAATTGAAAAGAGACCTATAAGTTGCAGTGCAGTTTCCAATGGTCTTGGTTTTGGCTATACAATGTAATTGCAAAAATCTGCCTTTCAATGTTTTTCTTTTTTGTACATCATTCATTATCGCAGAGTTAAGTGTTCGTTGTCTACTTTTCGAATGGTCGTTGTTGTTTAACCCAAGAATGCACATTCGTCGTTATTTGCTTGAACACGGGTCATAGTAAGATGACAATTTTTTTTATAATCTTTAATAATCTGATGTGTCAAACACGCTACAAGGGGTAAATTTAATAATCTGCTGCGCAAAACTAAGGGCTAAACATTATATTTTTGGTAGCGTTGGTTAAGTTCATGAATTGGCCATTAACTTTCTAAAATTTTCAATTATAGGTTACGGACTTTATAAAATACCATTATCACTATCCAAACTTTTTTGTACTGAAAAATATTACCTATATGTGAACCGAGATAAAAAGTATATTACTCATACTAGACGAGTACCCGTGCATAGCAACGGAGATTCCTAGCGGTAGACAATTAACGATATGCGATTTTGTGGTAAGTGTTTCGTATAACATTCAAAATAGAACGTGAAAAGATCAAAATGTAATTTGCAAACGGTTGTACCCTTGTGTAGCAACGAAATTTTCTAGCGTTAGTTTTAATAGTTTTCATTTCGAAGTATAAGGTGTGTTAAAGGGGGTTAATTAGACAATTAGCTTTAACTTTTTAGAATAATTAAGTTTTTTAAAAAATGAGGTATATGCAGTTATTAAGATAGTCGTTTATGTATGTAGCTTGCATGTTCTTTTTTGTTTTAAATATACAAATACAGCAATTATAAAATTATTTGTGGTACTCATGTGATTGATGGGTTAAGTTAAAATTATGTGTTTTAAACGTTTTGTTTAACCTTTATTTGTTTATGTTCATGTTTTAGGTCGAAACAATTATGTTTATATTTAGGTCCAGCCAATAAGGTTGCCTTGAATAAAACCATAATATGTTACTTTCCACACACACACACACAAAAGAAGAAGAAGAAGAAGAAGAAGAAAAACCCTTTGAGTGTTATTAGGCATTGAAAGCAATTGAAGACATGATTTTCAAATCAAAGTTGTCACATTCTAGTCTATTTTTTCGTTTAACTTTTAACTCGCATTTCAAATTAAAGTTGTCATACCCCCATTAACTCCATTTTCTTTTAAATTTTACTTCACATTTAAACCCTAAATCTGAAAAACCAAGTCGCGTGGTTTATATAGTGGAAGTCGAATTACTTCTTGTCAATTTGAGGGATTAGCTCTTTATTCTATTTGTATAATCTTCAAAAAAAACAACCCACCTCCTTCATAACACTAAAATATCACCCTCAATTCTAAACCTTTGTACTTTAATTAACTATCAAATTAACACATTAAAGGCCATATATTAAACCGTTACTCTCATATTTCTCAAATGATCTGAACAAAAAAAAATAAAATAAAATAAAATAATAATAACCCTCAACATGGTTTCTTGTGAACAGATTTTTAAAACAGATCTTGAAAGATATTAACAGCCAAAATTACCTTAGACAAAAAAAACACAAAGCCACTACCATTGAAACCGCAAACAAACCACCAACAGTAGTCTTAGTAAACGCAACAACCTAAATACCAACCAAAACCACCCGATCTACCTACCATAGATAACTGAAACCACCAAGCCCAGTGGTTTCGGCGGATTGTGGCGGCGGATGATGAGGTGGTGGCGGCTGAGGAGGAGATGATGGTGTGTTTGAGGAGATGGTTTACCATTTGAGAGAGAAGGCTGGAGGCGTCGGTTATGGTGGTCGGCTCGTGTCACACCTCGCCAAGATGGAAACGCGAGTGTGTAACTTCATGGATATCATCACAACACATGGTGTCTATATATATAGAGAATAACTACATGCACAAAATAGAGCAAAGTACAGACACAAAGTATCATAACAACACCCCAAAAGAAAATAACCAAATCAAACCTCCAAAGGTATCTTCAACAAAGTCAAAAAAATTCATATCCAAACATATAGATAATTCATTCTCAAATGCAACTAAAGTCTCTTCTAGTCGCTTCCTTCTATCTTATCCTTAGAATGCTCACCTGAAAATGATGCTTAAAAAAGTCAACATAATATTGATGAGATTCATAGGTTTAAGACACTACCAGGTCATAAAACATGTCAGGAAATCCAATTGGTGTGTAAATGAGGGATTAAATATCCGCACCAACTTGTCACGAACCAACAGTACTCGAAGAATAATATAATATTCCTTAGAGGAACGAATACAAGGAATAACCAAGGAAACGTACCAATTCCCAATGAAAACAAATCCGATTGACTAATATCAATCACGACACCGAATAGGAAGGATGAGAAATTCATACCAACATGGTATGAATAGGGGGCGCTAGACTTAGGATTAGATATCCGAACAGAGCGTCCAACAAATGAACCAACTTAAATATCACAACATTAGTCCCAACAGATATTCGAGGTATCAACATACGATAGGTACAGTTGAATATTACCACCTACACACCCTAACATATAACGGTTGCCCAAACGGTTAAGAGAATACTTCTCTAACCATACAACCACCATCAACATCATATCACATAACATTTACCACAACATATAACAACAAGCACCAATCAATGTAATCATGGTCACAAGTCCACGTGTGTGATACCCTTATAATTATGTTCGCGACCATAGTTATAAGACCTATTTCACACGCATACTTACTTCCAAAATCACACATCTCAATGATAACGCACATATGCCACATAGCACCTAATATACAACACAATCCATGCTATCATACTTGCAAGTCCACTTGTGTTGTGACGCATGTATAATTATGTTGGCCACCATAATTATCTATGCCCCCTTTCACAAGTGTACTCCCTCCTATGACAACACTTCATGTACACAATCGCCTCACATGGAACAATTCCAACAATCACGTAAACCCTATAATCAAAATCACTTGGATAAGATCGATCCAATATTCAAGAGTAATCGTGCTCCAACATGGCTCCAGATGGCAAAAGACACTATAATAATTCCAAAACGTGACACAAAATAAAAGACGTCACACAATGGCTCAAACTCCATTCTCTCACTTGCCTCTCCACTCGGATCGGTTAAACTTACTACTCGCTATGGACTCTAGATCCGAATCCACGCCATTCCATCCTAACTCCCCTTCATCTTTACTCAACCACCCATTCCTGTTTCCTACATGTTGAGGTAGTCGACAACATGCAAAACCATCTCTATTTCTTTCTTCCAATTCCGTATGATTCACAAGTGCATATAAATCACGAGGTTTAGACTAAACCACCTCTCCTTCCTATGAGAAGTGAGGACACTACCCAGGGTATTTGGTAACGACTCTATCTCCAGAAGGCACCGTGGTTACAAACCTTTCCATTTCTTCTCCCCCAACGTTTTCCATAAACATCCTCTCCTTGTCCGAGCATGGATACATGCTAACGGGAACTCGGATTCTGCGGTTAGTCCGCTTCATCCTACCACTTCTCTTGATAGCAAAATGATAGCCCAACGAAACTTCTTACGCGAGGGAAGTAACATACTAGGATCGACATATACTATACTAAGTATAGGGATCAAATAGACGTCCAAAACTCAACAAAATATCTCATGAATTTAGGAAAAATATATGTATCAAATACCATACTCATACATAGGCCCTAAATGCAACTATATGAGGGACTCCTAGGTTATAGTCTAGGTCTAACCACCTAATTCTCTATAACCAAGGCTCTGATACCAATCTGTCACACCACGCCAAGACGGAAACGCGAGAGTGTAACTTCATGGATATCATCACAACACATGGTGTCTATATAGAGAATAACTACATGCACAAAATAGAGCAAAGTACAGACACAAAGTGTCATAACGATACCCCAAAAGAAAATAACCAAATCAAACCTCCAAAGATATCTTCAACAAAGTCAAACAAATTCATATCCAAACATATAGATAATTCATTCTCAAATGCAACTAAAGTCTCTTCTAGTCGCTTCCTTCTATCTTATCCGTAGAATGCTCACCTAAAAATGATGCTTAAAAACGTCAATATAATGTTGGTGAGATTCATAGGTTTAAGACACACAATATCACACAAGGCAACCAGTTCACTGTGATTATAAAACATAGCAGGACATTAAGTATAGTTACTGATGTGTTTCGAAAGCTTTAAATTTATAATACTAATTTTACCGATTCCTTAATACACAAAACACACGGGTAAAGTATAACCCCCATTTATAGCAAAGGTTTAGGTAAGACCAGGTCGTCCCAAGAGATTGTAGAAAAGCCAAGTTAGCAATTGTGTCAAAGTAAAGTCCCTAGATTGTCACTTATCTAAAGACTAGTAATTTAGATTGTTTGTTTATATGATTAAAAGCTATGTTTATTTAGGCTAAGAAACATGGAAGTAACATGTAAACGATACGCAAGCAATCATGAACAAGATATATAAGCAAAATGTGACTGGTGAGCACTCCTACAAATAACTATCCAACATATTAAGAAACCCTTTCGACCTATGATTCTCAATATATCAAATGCATTAAGAATGGTTCATAACAGAAGTATACATAAGCCAATTTCCTCATCAAGTTCGTTAGACATGAGATAAGGCATTAAACAAGATCATGGATGGGTTGATAAACATTTTTTCGTCCAATTTCTACAAGGTAAACACCAAGTTGCCATAGACAAACACCTTGAAATAATACCAAAGTGGCAGACCCTTTCGACCTACTTCTACCACAGAGATACATCAAACATTCAACAATGATCCAAGCATTATCTCATCAATTAAACTTAATTATAGTATCAAATAGCAATCGTACATTACATTGTAAACAACCATATAACTACATCACCCAAATAAACATAAGAACGACTACTCCATTATCGTAGTAACAAAACACATATCATTCGACATGGATTTCATAAAATTCATAATATAATTCGATGAAATAGAAAAGTGTACCAAAGTGATTACAACGAAAGAACAATTGGTTTCACAGAGAAAACTCTCTTGGCTCGTTCTCCTACCCTCTGTCACAGTAATAGGATCACAACTTAACCTCGATATGGTGAACTTGGTATGAGTTCACCAATATCACTTTGTATACTTTCCTCTACTTCTCTTAGATGTTGCCTCCTTCTTCTGGTTTCGTTCCTCCTCTTTTATAGACTTCTTTTGACCTAATAAAACTCCAATGTTCAGTAAATGAGGACAAGTGATCGGCCTCACAATGAATGCAATCAATAACTCTACCTTTGTAACTGTCAAGGTAAGTGCGCCGCACTTCGTAGAAAGTACGTCGTACTTCACGTATATTCAATCTCATTTACCCGCCAAGCAAGTATGCCGCACACAGTCCTAAGACCGGCGTACTTGGGTCTTTCATATTTGTATTTTCATTCCAAGTCCTTCCTTTTATCGTAGTTGTTACTTTATCGTCCTTTAAGTGGTATTTCTAACTTCCTTCCCTCGTTCAATCCTGCAACCAGATTAGTACCAATTCTACACAAATAACATGATATTCTATGTAATATAATAGATATATAATATATAATCGATGGGATAAATATGTATAATAAGAGCGTTATCAGTTACCATATAAGCTAACATGCAATCACACAAAATAAGGCAACCATTGGGACAGAACGCGCCCACCGATCCAATTTCCATTTCCATTACCAATTGGGACGGAACGTACCCACCGATCCATTTTTCATATCACACATAAATTGGGACGGAACGTGCCCACCGATCCATTATCATCAATTGGGTCCCAGGGTAAGCATCCTCCCAATTGAATCCCGTTATTTAACCATATCACACATAAATTGGGACGGAACGTGCCCACCGATTATCATCAATTGGGTCGTATGAACGAGCAACAGGATAAGCATCCTCCCAATTGAATCCCGTTATTTAACCACATCACATTATCATAACATGTAGCACACACACGATAACCACTTACAAGTCCTTGCATTTATTAAACACATAATCACAGTAACTTAAAACCACATTTAACACAAGCATCATTCCCATCACAAGTTTAATGTTGGGAATTATTTGTAACAGACTTAAAAGTCTGACTAATTTAGTTAAGTCGGGTAGATAGTTAAGTCTACCAGTACTAAGTTAAGTCTGGTAACTTATAGTTAAGTCTGTTTATGATAGTTCAGTTAAGTCTGTTTTGCTGAACAAGTTAGATATCTTAGAAGATATAATAGGAAGGGATATGCATGCGGTTAGATATCTTAGGAGAAGATATGCATGCATCCTTTCACACGTTTGTAGAATTAGGGTTTCCTTATAGTATAAAAGGAACCCTGTGGCATTGAGTTCTATGCCAAGTTTTTCAAAAAATTAATAGAATATAAAGTTAGTAATTCTTTGTGTTGTTCTTACTGCTTGTGTTAATATTCGACGTTAACATCAAGTATACATTGTTTAGAGTTTCTCATATAGATAGTTTGGATTTATCCAAGATATCTATTGTCTTACAAAGGCTGCTAAGATCCAAATCTTTGGACCTACAAGTGGTATCAGAGCCTCGCTGAGTGACTCTGAGTAAGAAGAAACACAGATCCACAACCACTCAAACACTCACCAAAAATTCCAAAAAGATGTCTAAACCTGTTGATGAATTCTCTAGTCGTCACAGTGATTCTGATGCTGAAGAATCAAACCATGAAGATGTTGTCTCTGACAATGAGAAGCCAAAGCAGCAACAGCAGCTTGTGCCTGTGGCCAATATCAAACTCCCAATTCTTAAGAAGGAAGAGTATGATATATGGGCAATGGAGATGGAACACTATCTGGAATACATAGATAATGATGTGTGGAAAGTCATACAGAATGGAAACTCAAAGAAAAGGATCTCTGTAGGCAAGGATGGTACTGTTAAAGTGCTTCCACCAGTCACTGCTGCAGAGATAATGCTGTAGAGAAAGAAAGGAAAGCTAGGACCATTCTTCTGATGGTCATTCCAAAAGAACACCTAAGAAGGATCCATGGGATGGATGATGACAAAGAGATCTGGGAAGCAATTCGAATCAGATTTGGAGGGAATGCTAATTCCAAGAAGATGCAGAAGGCTATACTCAAATAGCAATTTGAGGCATTCACAGTGAGCAGTTCTGAAGGGCTTGAAAAAGGTTATGAAAGGTTCTAACACCTACTCTCTCAACTAGAAGCTCATGGTTCTCCTGTATCTACTGAAGATGCAAACCATAAGTTTCTTAGATCTATGCCTCAAGAATGGAAAAATGTGACCATGAGCATGAGGCTAAAAGAAGGTGTTGATGATTTGTCAATTGATGATTTGTTCAACAATCTTAGGGTTTTTGAACAAGATGACATAGAAAGCTCAAAATCATCATCCAGTGCAGCCAATGTTGCCTTTGTTGGACAAGGCAAGACCGGTACTAATAGAGTTAGTTCTGGCAGTTTTAATTCTGGCAGTTATGCTTCTTCCTCTAATAACAAGGAGAGAGATAACCCTGCTGGCTTTGCTGATGAAGTTCTCTACTCTCTTTTTGCAAAGAGATCTGATGAAAGAGATCTCATACATGATGATCTTGATCAGATTGATGATGTTGATATTGAAGAAATGGATACCAACTGGCAACTGGCCATGATTGCACTCAGGACGAAAAGGTTCTTCAAGAAAACTGGAAGAAACATTAAATACAATGGAAATAAGCCAGTTGGTTATGATAAGTCTAAACTTGTATGCTGGAAGAGCAACAACAATGGTCACTTTGCTAGAGAATGCACAGCAAAAGTGACTTCTGAAGAGAAGAAGAAGAGGATGTATCCATAGGAGGTGAACAAGAAGGACACAAGCCAGGTTGGTCTGCTGACAATGGATGATGGCATTATCAATTGGGTGGAGTACACTGATGAAGAGGAACCTACCAACCATGCTCTAATGGCCATAAGCTCTAACTCTGAGGTATCTCTATGTTCTAAACTGTGTATTGATTCATACAACAATGTTAAAGCCATGTGTGATGAACAAACAAATCAAATAGAAGAACAAGAGATTAAAATACTTGCTTATGAAAATGGTGTCAAAACTTTAGAAGCTCAGGTTGATAAACTTCAAACACAACTAGCCAATTTAAACCAAAAACTTACTTTTCAGGCTAATGAGATATATGCTAAAGATGAAAAACTGAAAAAGTATATGAGAATTGGTGAAAAAGCTCTTAAAGAAAAAGAAGAATTACAGCAAATAGTAGACAAATGGAAAAATTCTTCTCAAAATTTGTCAAAGTTAATAAACAACGGCATAAGCTCAACATATAAAATTGGTCTAGGATATGAGATAAAATCAGATAGTGAGGTTCTAAGTTATGAAGAAGAGATGGATAGAAGCATGTTTACTGCTTCAGATACTGACTTGGCTGATTCAATTGCATATAGTAGATTCTTAAAAACTGATAACTACAAAGGAGTTTCACCTCCTTTAAGTGGAGATTATACTCCTCTACCTGAGAAAGAATTTGATGAATCACTATATGTGTATGGTAAAAAAGGACCTCAAGTGCCTGAAACAAAGGTCTCAGAAGATAAAACCAGTGAATACTCTACCTGTCAATCTAATGACAGTAAAGAGTCACTTGGAAACACCTTTGAGTCCTCTGAATCAGAGCCTGAAAGTATATCAAGTGAAGTGTCAAAGTCTAATTCTGTTAAAAGTGATAAACCTGTTGTGTCTGAACCTAAACATAAACCTGTTGAACCTAGTTGTGAAACTCACTTAAAATCTCCTAGGCAACAAGTGAATAAACCAGAGACACCAAAAAGGGAAAAGAATGATAAATGGAATAGAGTGTTAGGAGGAGGTTATGTATATACTCAGAAAAGATGTTTTGTGTGTAATAGCATTAGTCATTTGATAAAAGATTGTGACTTTCATGAAAGAAGAATGGCTAAAGAAATTGAGTTGAGAAAACAAAAGATGGTCAATATTGCTAATAATATGGCCAAACCTGTATGGAATAATGTGAATAGAATTAATCATGCTAATCAGTTTGTCCCTAGACAAGTTCTACTCAATACTGGTAACACAAATGTTAATTCTGCTCGTTTAAGGGTTAATACTGGTCATTCCAAAATTAATTCTGGTAGACCAAATGTTAATACAGGTAGAAACCAGGTTAAACCTGTTGGGTAAAAGATTAATCCTGCTCATCCCAAGGGTAATACTGGCTATTATAGACCAAAACAACCAGTTAAACCACAGGTAATTCAAGCTAATCATAGAAATTACTTTGCAAAATCTTCTTCACCTGTGAGAAGACCTATTTCACAGATGAACAATTTTAACCAAAGAATAAATTTCTCCAAATCAAAATCACATGTGAGAAGACCCATTAAAAATAATACAGCAAACTCTTATGCTGTAAAGGGAAAAAGGGGTTCTCCTACTAGAGACCTAGACTTTTGGAAATGGGACCCATTAAAGAATGAACTTACCTATAAGTCCCAATGCAGTGTCAGTGGATCTTGTTCGTACAAGACTTACAAGTATGTAGATCCACAAAATGGACCCAAGCCTGCACAGGCCTGGGTCATTAAGAGAAACTAATCTCTTACTTCTGTGCAAGATCATTCACTACAGGAACTAAGCTATAAAGATTTATTTGATAGTGGATGCTCAGAGCACAAACTGGGTTTTAAAGAACCCATAGATAGCTTTGAAAGGAAGATGTACATCAACCTATTTCCAGCAAGGATTGAAGACTGTAGAATTGGCAGGAATAAAGGTGGAAAGGTCTGGAAGATAACTAGAGCTGATGGCACATATGAATGCTACAAGAACATGGAAACCTTGGTGAAGTCTTGTGATAGGGAAGATTTAGATACTCTATGGAAACTGGTTCAACTAGATTTCAAAAATGAAAGGAAAGTTTAAAATGAGCTCAATGGGAGAACTCACTTTCTTTCTTGGTTTGCAAGTCAAGCAACAGTCAAATGGCCTATTTATATCACAAGAAAAGTATGTTGCTGACATGCTTAAAAAGTTTGACTTTGAAAATGTTAAAACTGCAGTCACACCTATGGAGACCAGAGTGCATTTAACTAAAGATGAAGATGCTGCGGATGTGGATTTGCATCTCTACAGATCAATGATTGGCTCTCTTATGTATCTAACAGCCTCTAGGCCAGATATTATGTTTGCTGTATGTGCTTGTTCCAGGTTTCAGCTCAATCCCAAGACTTCATATATTCATGTTGTGAAAATAATCTTTAAGTATCTCAAAGGCAAACCAAACTTGGGGCTTTGGTATCCCAAAGAGTCATCTTTTAACCTGGAAGCTTATTCAGACAGTGATTATGCTGGAGCAAGTCTTGATAGAAAGTCCACAACAGGAGGTTGTCAATTCTTAGGCAGAAGGTTGATCTCATGGCAGTGCAAGAAGCAGACCATTGTGGCCACTTCTACTACAAAAGCTGAATATGTGGCTGCTGCAAATTGATGTGGTCAGGTACTATAGATTCAAAATCAAATGCTAGATTATGGTCTAAACTTCATGAATACTAAAATATTTATTGATAATGAAAGTAGGGCTGAGCATCGGGTCGGAACCGACCCGAACCGACCCGACCCGAAAAAACCGAGAACCGAATTTCATGAAAAACCGGAACCGAAACCGAACCGACGGGCCGTCGGGTCGGTTCGGTTTTCGTCGGTTCGGCTCGGTTTTGTCGGTCTACGTGTATTTTGGCATGTTTTTTGTCGGTTTTGGGCCGAACCGGACCGAGCCGAACCGAACCGAAACCGAAGTTTATAAAAGACCAGAACCGAAACCGAACCGACGGGCCGTCGGTCCGGTTCGGTTTTTGTCGGTTTGGTCGGTTTCGTCGGTCCGGTTCGGTTTTGAACCTTCGGTGCTCAGCCCTAAATGAAAGTACCATATGCATTGTCAAAAATCCAGTATATCACTCTAGGACCAAACACATAGAAATCAGACATCATTTTATTAGAGATTGTTTTGAAAGAATCTCATTAAAGTAGAAAAGATTCACACTGATTTCAATGTAGCTGATTTGTTAACAAAAGCATTTGATGGACCAAGGTTTAACTATTTGGTAGTCAATATTGGAATGATGAACCCATAGCTACATTTAAGGGGAGGTTAAATGTAAAATGTGTAATTGGTTGGAAGTTTAGTGATAGTTTAAACTGGTGACTTAGAGTTAATACGGGTAGCTGAGTTGGTGTTAATTCTGGCTGTGTATATATGTTTGGTTTTTACTAATCATTTCAGGTTTCCAAAGGCTCTTGCATTAGTACAAGTTGTCCTTGTAGTCTTGGGATGTCAGTTTGGACAAAATGTTTAATCACTTGTTAAGTCTGGTGAGAAAGTTTTTAAGTCTGGTTGACTATTTTTAAGTCTGGTAGTGTTAATCTGCAATTAATACTTTACCGTTGTAACTGATCACACGCATAATGATTTTTTATTGTTCAATCTAACCGTTATCAACCAAATGGGTATATAAATGAATAAAATTGATTTACTTTTCATTTTTATTCATTATTTCCAACTAAGTAAAAAGTCTCTCAAAAGGTCAACCATACTCTGTTTTCCACCAGTACAAATTTTCTCTCACCGGTACTTACATGGCTTTGCTTGCGTATAGTGCTCGACATAATCAAGTCGGTTACTTAAAGAAGTCATCTAAAATTCAAGGTTTTGATCAAATACTTACCTTTTTAAATCATTCTTATATAAGGTATGCTTTGACTTGTAATCCCACTGTGTATGATTCCTTGGTCAAATAGTTTTGGCACACTGCTATTGTTGAAACTCTTCCAAATGAAATCAAACAATTAAGGACAACCATTGATAATTTTGCTTATATTGTCACTAAAGTATCTATTCGAGAATGTCTTCACTTAAATGATGCTTTAGGGGACTTTAAGTTGCCACATAAATTTCTTGTTGTGGGTATGAAATATATTGGATATCCCATTAGTACTAACCTTAAATTCTTAAAACGAAATCTTTCACCCCAATGGAGATTCCTAGTACACCATTTGCTTCAATGTTTAAGTTCTTAAAGTGGAGGATGGGATCAATTTGATACAAAAATTGCTTCTGCCATGATCTGCCTTGCTCTTGGAAGAACTTTCAATTTTTCAAAATTGATTTTTACTGGAATGGTGGCTAATGTGGATAGTCAACATAAGTTTTTGATGTACCCTCATTTTATACAGATGGTTTTAAATGTTGAGACAATAAACAAAACTATTTATCCTGTAAAATGTCTCAAAGCAAAGGTTTTGGAAATATGAAAAGTGGATTTACAGGGGATGAAACGCCATTGTCTGTAGCTATGTTGTTTGCTTCTTCTAACCTTTGTGCAGGTTCTTTAAGGCCATCTGATGCTCACTCCAGTGCATACTCTTGAACTCAGTTCCTCTGCATCACATCATTCTACTCATCAAGAGTCTCCCACCATGTCTATGGATGATATTTTGACATTGGTTCCTACACTTCTTGATCGTATCAATTGATTGGAGCAACAGCTAACCATGACAAATAAGAAGGTGGAAAGGTTGGAGCATGCCTTAGAAGACCTTGGAGTTTCTTTGCCTACTTCTACAGATGCAGAATCTGAAAATTCATCCAAACAAGGGGGTATTGGTCACAAACAGCTGAAACAGAATCCTTAGAAGAAACAGATTCAGAAGAAACAGCTGTTAGTTCTCCTAGACTTGAAGATGCAGAACTGATCAATAACCTAAGTCAAAGTCGGAAGAAAATAAAAATGTTAAGGGAAAGAGTTGTGGACAAAGAATCAATTAAGTCTGGTTCAATGGATAAGTCTGCTCCACTTAGCACTAGTCAGAGGGAAGGAAAACAAATTGCTAAATCACTCTCTATACCAAAGAAATCAAAGAAACAGACCAGAAAAGAGGAGGCAAGTTATGCTGAGATTGATAGACTTTTGCAAAAAGATGCAAGTCAGATACATTCTATGAAGAAGTATAAAAGGGTTTAAAATTTTTGAACTCTTGACTATGTTTGAATGAATTCTCAGGGTAAATGGATTGTTGAGAAAATAATACTTGGTGGAAGTGCCTTGCACTGACACAACAAATGGTTATCAGTCTACATGTCTAACCCACATAAGGACTGGCTAATCCAAGAGCAAACGGCTCTAGGTAAAGATATCTCAAATCCGTTTATGGCTGACAATTTGCCAAAAATTGTATGGTATTCAACTCACCATATCTGTTATAGTGAAGAGTTGACTAGCTCACAAGATTATGGCTTGTGGTAAAGGCAGTGGAAAAACCATAATTGGTAATCAACTCACCAAGATGATGACTGTATTACATCAAAGAGTTGGCTACTCCAAAAATAAACGGCTTTTGGTAAAGACATATCAAATCCGTTGACAGCTGATGGTTTGCTAAAAATCATATGGTTATTAATGTACCATAGTATCATACTAAAACATTGGCTACTCCAGAAGTGATGGCTATCTGGTAAAGAGACATCAAATCCATTAAAATTTCAATGATTCACCTCTCACAAGAGTTCACACACCTGGAAGTGATGAGAATAGTATGAAACTTTTTGATTTGATGTACATATTGTCAATGTTGCTGCAAAGATCAGATGGTATTAAAGATTTGAAGGCTGCTGCAAAATTCTCAAGATTCAACAAAAGTTGCAGCTCAAAATAATTCCAATGGAGCTTACATTCAAAAATTCTCAAAGCATCTCTGAAGAAAGGAACTTGAAGATCATGAAGCATGAAGATCAAGTTAGGGGAGGATTGTTGGGAATTATTTGTAACAGACTTAAAAGTCTGACTAGTTTAGTTAAGTCGGGTAGATAGTTAAGTCTGCCAGTACTAAGTTAAGTCTGGTAACTTATAGTTAAGTCTGTTTATGATAGTTCAGTTAAGTCTATTTTGCTGAACAAGTTAGATATCTTAGGAGATATTATAGGAAGGGATATGCACGCGGTTAGATATCTTAGGAGAAGATATGCATGCATCCTTTCACACGTTTGTAGAATTAGGGTTTCCTTATAGTATAAAAGGAACCCTACGGCATTGAGTTATATGTCAACTTTTTCAAGAAATTAATAGAATATAAAGTTAGNAGACAAGGGGAGGCAAGTTATGCTGAGATTGATAGACTTTTGCAAAAAGATGCAAGTCAGATACATTCTATGAAGAAGTATAAAAGGGTTTAAAATTTTTGAACTCTTGACTATGTTTGAATGAATTCTCAGGGTAAATGGATTGTTGAGAAAATAATACTTGGTGGAAGTGCCTTGCACTGACACAACAAATGGTTATCAGTCTATATGTCTAACCCACATAAGGACTGGCTAATCCAAGAGCAAACGGCTCTAGGTAAAGATATCTCAAATCCGTTTATGGCTGACAATTTGCCAAAAATTGTATGGTATTCAACTCACCATATCTGTTATAGTGAAGAGTTGACTAGCTCACAAGATTATGGCTTGTGGTAAAGGCAGTGGAAAAACCATAATTGGTAATCAACTCACCAAGATGATGACTGTATTACATCAAAGAGTTGGCTACTCCAAAAATAAACGGCTTTTGGTGAAGACATATCAAATCCGTTGATAGCTGATGGTTTGCTAAAAATCATATGGTTGTTAATGTACCATAGTATCATACTAAAACATTGGCTACTCCAGAAGTGATGGCTATCTGGTAAAGAGACATCAAATCCATTAAAATTTCAATGATTCACCTCTCACAGGAGTTCGCACACCTGGAAGTGATGAGAATAGTATGAAACTTTTTGATTTGATGTACATATTGTCAATGTTGCTGCAAAGATCAGATGGTATTAAAGATTTGAAGGCTGCTGCAAAATTCTCAAGATTCAAAAATTCTCAAAGCATTTCTGAAGAAAGGAACTTGAAGATCATGAAGCATGAAGATCAAGTTAGGGGAGGATTGTTGGGAATTATTTGTAACAGACTTAAAAGTCTGACTAGTTTAGTTAAGTCGGGTAGATAGTTAAGTCTGCCAGTACTAAGTTAAGTCTGGTAACTTATAGTTAAGTCTGTTTATGATAGTTTAGTTAAGTCTATTTTGCTGAACAAGTTAGATATCTTAGGAGATATTATAGGAAGGGATATGCACGCCGTTAGATATCTTAGGAGAAGATATGCATGCATCCTTTCACACGTTTGTAGAATTAGAGTTTCCTTATAGTATAAAAGGAACCCTACGGCATTGAGTTATATGTCAACTTTTTCAAGAAATTAATAGAATATAAAGTTAGTAATTCTCTGTGTTGTTCTTACTGCTTGTGTTAATATTCCGCGTTAACATCAAGTATACATTGTTTAGAGTTTCTCATATAGATAGTTTGATTTATCCAAGGTATCTATTGTCTTACAAAGGCTGCTAAGATCCAAATCTTTGGACCTACATTTAAAACAAAGTAAAAATATGGGACTATGAACTCACCTCAGTCTTTGCAGCTTCTAATTAAACAATCCCAAATCTATACAACCAAATAAAACCCACATTACACGCGACCAAGCTAAAAGCTATAGTCCATGCAATACACATATGATGGATGTCTAAGGTTCATATAAACCACTATGGTTCACCTAGAATTCATACTTTTTGGAAAGCTTTTTCTCTGAACTATAATTTAGACTCAAAATTCGTGATCTAACTCATCTCCATTTATTAAATATCTTCGTATCTTTACAGCCTTAATATTCTGTCCAAACCCTAAATCATTAACTAACGCGTTTTATGACCAAATCTCTTTACCAATCATCATAATATCGTTAACCGATGATCCCAACATGTTTAACATCATTAATTTACAGAAGTTTACAAACCCTAGATCCATCATAATTAATATTACATGAATTAGAACATTAATTAAACAATTGAACATAAGGATCGAATATTATACCTTGACCTATGATTTTATGCTTCAATAGCAAAACCTTAATTTTTTTTTCTCTTGTTTCTCCTCCTCTTGGATCGACCATAAACTCAAAAAAAAATAAAATAAAATAAAAAAAAATAAAAAAAAAAAAAAAAAAAAAAAA
>LBNU01014998.1:4411-26283 GCA_014162995.1 Artemisia annua | reverse complement strand
ATATTGTATGAATAAAGACTTATCTTCAATTGAACATGCAAGTTGGAAGGGTTTGAATACCCCCCAAGGTCTGTAAAACTCGTACTAGGGTTTTGGTCCCAAGTTCTCCACTCTCAAAATTTCTCTCAAATAAAAGAAAAACGTTCTATATATATAGATTTTGCGGGCTGACGGCGTCAACCCAATAGGTGACGTCGTCAGCTCGGCGATTAGGGTTTTCAGACGGCCTTCCTTGACGTGGTCATAATTGCTGGTTCCAGATCTGACGGCCTTGGTTGACGGCGTCACCAATTTGCACTACAAACTCTCTGGCCCGTCACGAGTATTTTTCCAATTCTGGACTTCACTTGTTCCTGACGGCGTCACCTTGTAGACTCTGACGGCGTCACCTTCTGTGATCTTTAAGGTCTTTTGAGTTTTTGTTGTTTTCCGCACTTTTTCACTCCGAAAACGCCCGAAAATGCTTCTTTTATGATTTTCCCCTCAAAAGTACCTAAAATGAGAAAAGAAACGACTTTGGGTGAAATCCAAACCAAAAACATACGAATTAGGACTCAAACCGACCCCTAAAAACGTAACATTTTTCGTCTCATCATTCACCTAGACTTCATACTTTTTGGAAAGCTTTTTCTCTGAACTATAATTTAGACTCAAAATTCGTGATCTAACTCATCTCCATTTATTAAATATCTTCGTATCTTTACAGCCTTAATATTCTGTCCAAACCCTAAATCATTAACTAACGCGTTTTATGACCAAATCTCTTTACCAATCATCATAATATCATTAACCGATGATCCCAACATGTTTAACATCATTAATTTACAGAAGTTTACAAACCCTAGATCCATCATAATTAATATTACATGAATTAGAACATTAATTAAACAATTGAACATAAGGATCGAATATTATACCTTGATCTTTGATTTTATGCTTCAATGGCAAAATCCTAATTTTTCTCTTGTTTCTCCTTCTCTTGGATCGACCATAAACTAAAAAAAAACGTTCTAGGGTGTTTTGGGTTTGTATATATATTATCTAAGGTTATTCTAGATAACCTCCTTAATTAAGAATTGTAATTGGACTAAAATTTGGTTTCCTTTTTCCCTTAAAAACCCCCTTGGGCCGATTTCCTATATACACACACATATATTTTTATTTTTTTTATTTAACTAAATATTACTCTTAAAACCTTGTACTCTTGATATTTTATAAGAACCCATAACGAAACCTAACGTCTTACGCGATAAACCTTCATTTTTACGATGACTCGGAAAATAATCATTTTTAAAATAAAGTTTCCAAAAATAGATTTCCACACTCTTTATAAACATAACTCATAAAAACAACCTCCTCGTAAATTACTAACGTTCAAACACTTGAACGAAAACTTGTTACGCAAAACCACGAAACACCAAAACTACACAAATCATTTCTACACCACAAAAGCGATCAAAATAAACTTACCCAAAATCCATACTTCCCAAATCATAATAACATCCTCACACAACAAGGGATTTAGTGCCAACACACGTACTTATCACCATATATCACACGTATCTCACACATATATCACACATAAACACTTAATTCACACCAAACAAAGTTAAATGAGTTGAGACTATTAGTCAAACTAACTTATTAAAATCACGGTTGTCACAGCTCGTGGCTGGTGATTGGCTCGTGAGTGGTCGGCGGTTGTTTGTTTATATAGAGAGAGGTGTTTTAGGTTAGAGAAAAAGAAAATACTCCGTAAGTGAAGAGAGATAGCCTTTCTAACATTTCAAAATTTCACTTGACATTTATTGGCATATTATAAATACTAACATTTATCAGGGATTGACTGAGCCCAACAAAAAAGCATTTTGCTTTGACCTTGGGTTTGGGTCGGGTTTTTTGAGGCCCATTGTGTGAAATAGATATTTGGTACCCGGTCGTGACTATTCACCGTAACTCACACCTCTTTCTTTTTCAAAGGATCCGACTGGGTGGTGATCCTATCACCGTTTAACCGGAGTCCGATCCAAAAAAATTAACAGCTACTGTTGTGCTACAGTGCTGTGTGAGGGAGGTTACAGTAAAATGCATATTTTATTGAATTTGTGGTTCTTTGGGTGCCAAATGTTAACATCTACAGTGAACGGTTTGCTTATATCCATATATTTGTGGTTCTGGATTCTTCATATTCCAGTCTATGAACTTCCGGTGGGCATCCTTACCTTGTACTCTTGATATTTTATAAGAACCCATAACGAAACCTAACGTCTTACGCGATAAACCTTCATTTTTACGATGACTCGGAAAATAATCATTTTTAAAATAAAGTTTCCAAAAATAGATTTCCACACTCTTTATAAACATAACTCATAAAAACAACCTCCTCGTAAATTACTAACGTTCAAACACTTGAACGAAAACTTGTTACGCAAAACCACGAAACACCAAAACTACACAAGTCATTTCTACACCACAAAAGCGATCAAAATGAACTTACCCAAAATCCATACTTCCCAAATCATAATAACATCCTCACACAACAAGGGATTTAGTGCCAACACACGTACTTATCACCATATATCACACGTATCTCACACATATATCACACATAAACACTTAATTCACACCAAACAAAGTTAAATGAGTTGAGACTATTAGTCAAACTAACTTATAAAAATCACGGTTGTCACAGCTCGTGGCTGGTGATTGGCTCGTGAGTGGTCGGCGGTTGTTTGTTTATATAGAGAGAGGTGTTTTAGGTTAGAGAAAAAGAAAATACTCTGAAGTGAAGAGAGATAGCCTTTCTAACATTTCAAAATTTCACTTGACATTTATTGGCATATTATAAATACTAACATTTATCAGGGATTGACTGAGCCCAACAAAAAAGCATTTTGCTTTGACCTTGGGTTTGGGTCGGGTTTTTTGAGGCCCATTGTGTGAAATAGATATTTGGTACCCGGTCGTGACTGTTCATCGTAACTCACACCTCTTTCTTTTTCAAAGGATCCGACTGGGTGGTGATCCTATCACCGTTTAACCGGAGTCCGATCCAAAAAAATTAACAGCTACTGTTGTGCTACAGTGCTGTGTGAGGGAGGTTACAGTAAAATGCATATTTTATTGAATTTGTGGTTCTTCGGGTGCCAAATGTTAACATCTACAGTGAACGGTTTGCTTATATCCATATATTTGTGGTTCTGGATTCTTCATATTCCAGTCTATGAACTTCCGGTGGGCATCTAAAAAAGGTTTGGTTTTTATTTATCGTGATTAATTTTAGTTTAATTTTAGGGTTTTACATTTTTATGCTTTTTNTTTTATTGAATTTGTGGTTCTTTGGGTGCCAAATGTTAACATCTACAGTGAACGGTTTGCTTATATCCATATATTTGTGGTTCTGGATTCTTCATATTCCAGTCTATGAACTTCCGGTGGGCATCTAAAAAAGGTTTGGTTTTTATTTATCGTGATTAATTTTAGTTTAATTTTAGGGTTTTACATTTTTATGCTTTTTTTTTATCTAATTTTTTTTAGCAAATTAGGTTTTTTATGCTTTTTTTTATCTATTTTTTTTTTTTATCAAATTAGGGTTTCGTTAATTTTGGGGTTTGGTTGATTTCTTTTGTAGGATGCGTTGCTGATGATGTTTGCAGCAAGCCCTTTTGAGGTAACTGTTTTCATCTAATTCATGTGTTTGGTAATGGTTTCCATGTATTTGATATGCTGTGTTTTCTGTTAATTAGTATTTTTCAGCTTTTATGAAAAAAAATCGAAATAAGAAATATTTTTGTAATTAGTTTCTGCTGTAATGAGAGCGGGGCCGAGGTTATGATTATAGCATATACGAAATATAGCCGTAGAAGGTCTCATCGTGACAGGTATTATACCTATATACTAAGCGTTGGGCTTTCCGGTATTATGCCTATATACCAGCTCCATATAAAAACTTGCCTTGAAGTCTAAATTCCATTTGCTACTTTTATACTAAGATAGGGAAATTTGCAAAGTAATGTTGCAGTCGTATGGTTACAAGTTGAATTGTTCTTTTAGTTGTTTAAGTTTAAGGGTAGTTTTGCATTCGATATATTATTTTAAAAGTTTTAGGAGAGTGTCAATGTAAAGATTTTTTTTTTCTGTTTTCTTAAATTTTAATGTTTCGTTACAGGTTAATTTGCTTGCTTGCTGTTTATGTTGCTGATAACGACCGATAACTAGGGTGAAAGTGACCCGTATCTTGGCAGGGCATCACGACATCGTGTTTGCAACCATGGCGGGTCGCGTTTAGGGTTTGTAGGGCTATGATGATTAACTGTTATTTTTCTGAGACAAATGAGGTGGGTCATCAAACCTTGGTCCCGTGACTTGGCGGGGCAATGACCGGATGCCATGATTATGCAACCGTGTCTCTTTGCAGCCATGGCGGGATCTAGATCTTTTTCACCCTATTTGGTTTAAAAATCTGAGCCTAATAACTGCTACCCTATCTCGGCTAGGCGCAAGGCATGGTTTTGTCAGTGCTTCTGTATTGGGTGCTTATGAATCCGAAGTTTTAAACTCTTAGAGATGAGAGTGTTTGGATTCGGTGAATGGTGGTTCTTGGGTTTAGTTATGGCTGTTGCTTTTGCTGTTGTTCTGAGCAAAACAATCCTTTTTTTAGTCGGGTGTCTATGTAATGCATGATGAATAGCACAGGCAATGATGATAGTTGTTACTATTTCTTATTTTGGTAAGTGTACCTTGCCATAACCTGTATCTTGGCATGGCGAACAGATGGTTGCAGCCAAGGCCTGTTTTGGGTACCACTTCCATAATCACTGACCCGAGCCGTGTGACGATGAACACTATATTTATATATTAGGGCAATGATGAGCGTGATCCGCATTATATCTTGGCAAGGTAACCACTCATGAATTGTGGTTGCAGCCATGGCACCTCTGAGCCTTATTCATATTGATAGTCACTGCCCGGTCGGATCCTTTGAGAAAGAAAGGGTTGTGAGTTATTGTGAATAGTTACAGAACAAAGGGCAAAGCAAAAGGCCACTTTGTTGGGCTTAAGTTAACCCTGATAAATGTATATATTTATAATTTATAATATAATCTGACCCTTTGATGATTTTATTAACCTTTCTGCTTATGCTTCTTTGATGCCATCAATCCTTTTGTTGCCGCTACCCAAGGCGTGTGACAATGGGATGGGTGTATGGCGATGAACACTATATTTATCTATTAAGGCGATGATGAGCATGGTGCGCGTTATATCTTGGCAAGGTAACCACTCATGAATTGTGGTTGCAGCCATGGCACCTCTGAGCCTTATTCATTACAGTTTTGATCCTCATTTGGTTGGTGGGTCTCAGCTCATGAACGATTCTAAACTCACAAATATCAGTATAGATCTTTTGGGGCTATTGTGTGTGGCAGAGTCGTGTTATCTGATTTGTCTTTGTGCCAGTGCAATCAGGTTTATTTTGATTTGAACATGTCTGATATATTGGCATGAAACTTGCAGAGATTGTGGTATGATATCCTAGCATGATACTTGCGTTGTTCGGGTATTTTTTTATAATAGCTTATTGCATATTTAAATTGATTTAGGATATGCATAATTTTTTTTATAGTGGTGTTTAACTTATGATGATACTTTGTGATAACTTGCAGACGTAACACCTTCCAAGACCAAAAAGCGTTTCACAGATACTGATGTTGCGAACAGCGTTGGGATGAACCACAATTTGCATACCCGGTCTGCAGAGTCCATCTCTATTCACCTCAGTATGTGTCTATAATCTGTTCATACTATTAATCATGGTCGATGGGTGAGTTTTGATGTGATTTCTCATGTTAAAAGTCCCTTGCATGTTTATATGTTTAAAGAGCCACAGTTTTCACTGTTTTAGTTGGATAGCTATTTATCAATTGTATAGGGGTGTTTATAAAGTCGGCAAGTGTTGTTGTAAATACAATACGTGTGCGCATTTGAATACTGACGTAAATGTGTATGTATATATTAATAAACTTTGCCTTTGGGACTCTTTATGTATGATGCTTCTGTTGGTTTTTGTCTTCGAATACATATGCAACCGAATTACCAATGACGATTGCACAGTCGTAGACTCGCTGTCAAGACACTATATCGTTGAGGAATGTTTACCATGGGAATGCAGCGGGGACAACGGAGGCTATTGCAACATGTATATGGAAATTCAATGTTGTCAAGGTAATTTATGTTCCTTTTTGTAGGTTGAAAATCGGAGTTTTTACAACCGTTAACCAACTTTAATAGATCCTAACGTATTCAACGACCACAAAGTTTTAACTATGGTCTGTCAGTTGTTGTCATGTTCAATTATTTCTGAAGTGAAAATGAAGTAAATGTGTAAAATATATTTTAAACTTGAAGTGGTAAAAGTAATTTTTGGAATATTGATCAGTAGTAATAAGATGTGGTTTCGAATTTAAGTACTTTATGGAGTATTTTGTACTTAATGTGGCTATTAGGTAATTTTTGAAAAAACGTGATGCAACAGAGGCGATGTGTTTGGATTTTTCTTTCTAATTGTGCCAGCTGATCTTTTACAATTTCTGAAATATACGGCTTACGTCTAGCTTTAAGTTAATGAACCTGATGTCGTTAATTTTAATAAAGTTACCATTGTTATTATTCTAATGTATAACAAGTCATGTAGTGTAAAATGATTTTACCAGGTTCAAATGTTCAGTTCTTTGTTAAAATTCTTTATAAACACGGCAATGCTATAGATTTAGGTCCATAGATTCACATATTCTGTACCATCTTTTGCCATTTCTTGCTTTTCGTGCTTATGCGTAAGCAGTGCATAATCACAGATTAAACCATGTACGATCTAGTCTTTTTTTTTCTTTCTATTGCAGCTTCCTTCCGTTATCTAACAATCTGCTGCATATGTATACGGTTAGACCAACCTGGCACTAATTTCCGGATTTTGCTTTTCTACAAATAATCTGAAAGAATGTATCTCTGCTTTCACAAACTTTTGCTAACGTAGGTAAATGTATGTTTGGCATTTGCTTACGATTTATCTACCAGCTTAAAAGCTTTTCTTATAAGCTTTTCTGTGAGTTTGACAAATTTGCAGTTTGAACTAAGGTGCATTACATATATATTTATCTACCAGCTGTCCATTTCAACCCCGTTTGTTTTTGCAGGAGTTGCAAAGAAGCTAGCTGAACTTATTGGAAAGGGGGTGACAAGAATCATTAGAGGAGGAGATTAAGTAGCAGCAGTAACGGTTCCACTCTTTCGAGGAAGTAAAAAAGCCAGGGGGCGCTAATGTAGAGAATAAAAAAAATACTAAATAAGTGCTGAAAAAACGAAATGGGTTCCGGATTTGACAAGAGATGCTTTTGTTAGAAAGGATAGAGCTTCAGCATATCAGGTAGTTACTCATCTTCCAATAGCAATTATGCATTTTGATTTTACGCTTTTCGTATTGATGACGTATAATACGAAAAATCTGTTGTCAAATACTAGGAAATGTGTATTTTTTTCGGTACGATCAGGCAGCAAATGTCATCCATTTTTTCCTGTCATAAGTTTTTGACGTGAAAAATCTGTGGACTCCTTTTTTCTCGAGAAGAATATTTTATTACTCAACTGGTAGCAGTTTTAGACTTTAAGGTTTTCTTTTTGGTGCTAAAATGTATGTGTCGTTTAAGTAAATAATTCGCATGAATCCCCGCGTATAGTTTAAGGCATGTAAAAGCAGAACCATCCACATTTAGTGCTGTAGCCCACCCTTTAGGTCCCTTTTTAACGTACTATTTGAGTCTCTAATGCAACCACCTACTGCACTATTTAACTCAATAGCAAAACCATCCACATTTAGTTTGTGGCAAAGTATGTGTAGTAGGGAACTAGGGATATACAACGTACTTAAGTTTGAGAGTGGGTAGAAGTGCACAAGTTTGAAACCTGAGAAGATTGTTGAGCTATTCAAAATTTACGGTTAAGCTGGCTTTAGAAATTAGGAGAGCTGCCTTTGAGCAACCTTTTTGTTTGACATGCCTTTCTAGAAATCCAAAGTTAGATCAAGAATGTTATATATTTCAGTAAAAAAAATGATACTTTTCTTAGACTTAAACCACAGGTGGCAAATTTGACCCAACGTGCACTAAAATGATTAAAACACGACACATCCATATTTAATAAACTCACACATACCAAATAGTAAAATGACTACTTAAAATGTCACAGATGAAATTGTAACTTGGTATACTTTGCAAATAACCACTTTATATTGCTTGACTCTGCTAACTACTTAATTATGATTTGCGCAGGAAGTTTTGATTCTAAAAGCTTCTCTTACCTCGACACAGTTCTAACCGATCGCCTCGAGGCATTTACGAAGAACCCAAAGGAAAAATCAGGTTAAAGATTACCACATACTTGGTTGCAGACGAATTTTGTCATGTTATTGATGTCCTAGCCACAAGTAATATGTTAATTAAGTGTCCACATTGTACTTAGATCGTCATGGAATAGTATATATTAGATCAATTATCTCTATAAGTTTTGGTTGTCATCATATGGCCTGATAGTATGAATTATTATTGTCTTGAACTCTACTGCAGTTTGTGATTGCAAAACGCGCGGGCTTAATCTTTTGTTGGCAAACATCCTGCCGCAAAGCGCGACAAAGATTGTATAACATTATTGCAACAAATGAACATGAAGTTTATGTATACACAACAACATGCCACTCTTGCAGTTTTTAAATATTGTTTCTATCATTCCTATTTTTGCAATACTTGCTAAACCTTATTTGGCAAAACATACCGCGGCAACGCGCGGGTGATCCATCTCGTACTTTCCTCATTTGCAATATTTAAAAATGCATTTTCGGCATTGACCAAAAATTTAGTATTTCACTTTTTTACTTTGATCATTTTTACTTTATAAGTAGTATAGATGAGAACTGAGATAAAAAAATTTGGATGGTAATAAGGGTATTTTATAAAGTTCGTAAACTATAATTGAAAATTTTAGAAAGTTTATGGCCAATCCGTGTTTAAAATAAATAAATAAATAAATAAATTTGCAATTCCAAACACCCTCATTCAAAATAGGGTTTGGTCTAGAACCCCCTCTTGTTTAACACAGCTTCACTTGTACACGCATATACCCCCCATCTATCTGTCAAAATCTATTTCAAACAAAATCATCATCGAATCAGAGCTGATCAACAATGGCGACCGTTATGCAGAAAATCAAAGATATCGAAGATGAGGTATTCACTCGATTAATTTTTTTTTAATCTTTTATATTAGTTCCTTTATTGTCTAATTTCACCTATTAACTACGATTGTTACATTTTTAGGGGGTGTTTGTTTAAGCTTATTATATGTGAGCTTATGAGCTTATCCGATTTCGCCTTATTTTTCATAAGCCTGATTTTCTGCCTTATTTTGTAACCTTTGGCCTTATATAAGCTTATTATGTCATAATAAACTTACGTTAACTGATAAACATCGAAATAAGCCGGAAAATCGAGCCTTATGAAATATAAGCTGAAACCAAATAAGCTCATAAGCACACATATAAGCTTAAACAAACACCCCCTAGTCTGGTATAATGTTTTTAGTAACATTGAAATTTGTAATCATGTTTGTATTTAGGTAGTACTATACTAAAACCAGTCGTCGATAACTTAGTTTTGATTCGAGTTATTATTGAGTTAATTGGTAGAAATGAGGTTTGCTTAAATAGTTACTTGTTCACGTTGTTGTAAAGTGTAATTATGGGTGAAAATTAGGCTTTCAGAAGCGTAGGCGTATTGTTAAAGGTCTTTCTGGAAGCGGTCCCTTTACCCTATATTAGGGTTGTGAGTGTCTGATTGTCTACATCTTACGTCCCCCGTACCCCGCTTTGGTAGGATTGGGTGGTGTTGTTGCTGTGGAAGCGTAGTTATATTGATGATATGTCTTTCCATGTTTTGTTTTGAATCGTGCGTATTTGATAGTTATAAAATGATGGCTATGGATGGAGCTTTTTTTCTCTTGTCTACACGTGACGAATGTAATGAAGTAGTTTTGGTTGTTTGTGGTGTTGGAGCAACACTAGTTTTTAATCCTGTGGGTAGAATCTCAAGTATATACATTGCGGTTGAAAGGGAAATTCACCACCCCCAATATATTAGAAGTTCTAGCCTGTCATCAAAATTTTAGAAAAAAGTTCTAATATGCCATTAAACAGCTGAAGAGCAAATATGTGATAATTTCCATCCTTCTTTTTAAACATATTTATTTCTAAATAATAGTTAATTTTTATGGGTTAGTTATTTTAGGGGTTAATTATTTTAGGGACCATTCTACTTCGCAAAAATAAGCAGCTATAATTGTTCAAGTTTTTATATTACCTCTAACTAAAATTAATATTCATTAAATAATTGCATTTAAGCTCTAAGTAAGTTGTGAGAAGAAAATGTGAGGTTTTTTGTATTAAAATTGGATTTAAATAAATTTTGAGAACCTTAAAATTTTACTTCATCGATTTCTTCAAAACTATCTATTATAAGGAGGTGTCATATGTACTTATTTGTTTGTTCACGGAACTTATGTGATGTTTCCATTTATCCACCAAGCACGCTGATAGTGGATTATTTTTAATGCTTAGTGGAATTACACTCGGACAACAAATGGAAGTATTTCAATAGATTGGTGGCAAATTTATCGCATTGATATGGTTTGGATGCACATATACCCTTTCTACTTTGTTTAGTGGTAAAATTGAGCTTTTCAAAAGATCAACGGAAAATTTTCCATTTATATCTAGAAAGCGTATGAATTTGCCACTAAACAATGATAGAAGAGGCAAAATCTGTCATCCAAAACATTTTAGCCGGATAAATATGTCACTATTCTTTTGAAATTTATTTCATTTGCAATCAAGCGTTTTTCCATTGAACATTGACAATAATGCATTTTTGGTGTTTAAACATGCAGAATATTCGTAGTTAACGAATGTATATAATGGTAATAAGGACACATCACATAAATCAAGTGAACAAACAAAATTGGTATACATAGTTTTAGAAGAACTAACCGGTTAAAAACTCAAGTATTCCCATATTTTATTCATTATTCCCTTCTAACAGCAACCTTGTGTTCTTTTCTTACAATAACTTTGCACAAGTTGATGTAGTAAACAATAGACGAAAGATTCATTTTTTCGGTACCTATATATTGTCAACAAAAAATGCAAGCTTACATAATGTACCGAACACGTCACTGTGAAATTTGATAGCCTTATTTTTTTAAAAATAAAATTATTAATTGCATATGAATCTTTTTAAGAAGGTCGTAAATCTGCCCTTTTAGTTTTGCTTAGTGGCAGATAAGAGGCTCTGATAATTTTGGTGGCTAATTTGTCCTTTTGATAGATTTTGGTTGACAGATATGCCCTTTTATTTAAGACAGTTATAGTTGTTCTTCTCTAAGTTAGTATTTTTTGAATCCTATTCTTTTAGCGCTTCTTTCCCATGCGAGCTTGGCCCCATTAACTAGTTTGGCCCCATCAGCAGATAGGATGCTTCTCGTTGCCTAATGCAGGAGTTTGGTTATTGTCTCTTGGCATTTAAGATCAAGAAATCACTTAGACCACCAAGCTTACTCATTTTGTAGTCAATCTGTATTAGCCATTGGCAGAACAAATGTCATAAGGCTACTTAGATGTGTATATTTGGAAGGTATGGAGGATAGATGTTGAGAATGAGCTTTGATGTTCAAGCAATTCTTTGATAGAAGTAGTATGAGGTCAAGATCTAATTTATAAAGTCTACAAATGTTGTTGTCATTAACTCCTATATATTAGCATGTTTATTCTTAATTTTTTAAACTTGGCCTGTATGCATAATGTATTAGCTTCTCGACCGGAATCTTCTTGGCATGACTATACTGTCAAACAGGTTCGCGTTTATGGTAGTTAATATGCTGAATGTGATTTCCTTTTATTCTTTTTGTTCTTTTAGATGGCAAAGACCCAAAAGAATAAAGCAACTGCACATCACTTGGGACTGCTGAAGGTAAATATAAGTTATTTTCTTTAACTAGGTTGTTTTTTGGCCTATACTTATTCCCTCAGCAGAACTGAAATAATTTGGTTTGGGTTGCGATGTCAGGCTAAGCTTGCAAAACTGAGAAGAGAGCTTCTCACACCTACAACAAAGGGAGGTGGTGGTGCTGGGGAAGGTTTTGATGTGACAAAAAGTGGAGATGCGAGGGTTGGTCTTGTGGGGTTTCCTTCTGTTGGAAAATCAACACTACTGAATAAGTTAACTGGTACTTTTTCAGAGGTACATATTTCTTTCACATTATCTCTTGTGTGTTTTATTGTAGTGGGACTGACATGGGGTCATGTTGTGGTGTTTTTAGACAATTTAAGATATGTCATTATTACCTAAGCTACATTATGTTGGTATGTATGGAACAATGGCCATCATCAACCTATATACTTGTTTAATTGTTTTTTTGGCTAAAGTTTTTAATATGCATAAAGGGTGTGGTGCTTTATCCATTGTTTGGATATGAAAGTATGAAATATTTTTATACCCTACAGTTTATCGGCCTTTCGCGAAAACCTAGTAACTTCTGCTTACTATATATCTTAATGGTTGCTTGATATATACTTTGAATTTAGAAACCGAGTTCTGAAATTGGATGTGAACAACAGGGACGCAATGATATCCTTAGAATTCATCAGAATCTTTATCTAATTAAGCAGTTGCAATCCCAAGTTATAGTTTATTTCTATTTCTGTAGTCTATCTCTAATATTTGTTCATTTATTTATTGGTCATCAAGACACATGTGGGTGTAACAAAATTAAGTATAGAATTAAGGATTCTAGTTCTTTGATAGTATAGCTTTATGCTACCTAGCCAGTTGGCCTCTTGAAGTACAGTCTGAAAATCTTGATAGGCTAATGTTGACTTAATTGAAAACAGGGTTATCATTCTATTTGCACTTGACATACTGAAGGTCCGTTGTATCATGTTGTTGACAGGTTGCTTCATATGAGTTCACCACTCTCACATGCATTCCAGGTGTTATTACATATCGTGGAGCAAAGATTCAGGTACTACTGTCTTTTTCTATTACTTTTCTGTATTCCATGTGTAATATATACAGGTGTTACTATGTATTCTAACATCAACATTGTATACCCCTGGGTATTTATAGCCTTTCTTATACTAGCCACTGCTTTCTCACTGAAAGTTGAGATTAAGTGAATGGAAATGTTGTTTAGTATTTGTCTTCTAATGCAGCCTTGAATGACATGAATATTTCTGTAGTTCTGAATTTGGTGGTTTATTTATGGCTTATATAGTTTTTAGTATTGACTATCCCTCTCTTTTGTTCACAGTTGTTGGATCTTCCTGGTATTATTGAAGGTGCAAAGGATGGAAAGGGTAGAGGAAGACAGGTAAACTTTCTTGTATAAGTAGAATATGAAACTGCTTTCTCTAATTAGTTCTCATTCAGTTAAAGCAGAGCTATGTATCTTGTAGCACATTTCTAACTTATTCATATGCTTAATTCTTGCAACTTTCTTACAATCAAAATCCAAACATAAAACCTGGTGCTAGGATGATTATTATTCCATTTCCGCATGTTTTGGACTATTGTTAGGCAGTGTGTTAGTTATGATAATTATTACTTGTAGTTTATTAACTGAACAAGCATTGTTGCCGTCTAGGTTATCAGTACTGCCAGGACCTGCAACTGTATCATAATTGTGCTGGATGCAATAAAGCCAATAACCCACAAACGTCTGATTGAAAAAGAGCTTGAAGGGTTTGGCATTAGGTAAGTTTATAACCGAGTAATGTGTTCTTCATGCTTTTGTTTCTTCTCTTTTAATTTATTTAGTTTAAGTAATTGGCTAAAGACAATTGGCAACTTGGGCTGATAGCAAGTGTTTTTGTTTTGGACGTTCCTAACTTTACTTAAACAAATGCATGAATGATATATTACTGTGATTGTGCTCAGAAAACCTTTCTTTATAACAACCTGGTTATTTATGCACTTTTATATGGTTGCAGGTTAAACAAGGAGCCCCCAAATCTGACATTCAGGAAAAAGGAGAAGGGTGGGATTAATTTTACATCAACAGTTGCTAATACGCATCTGGACCTTGATACGGTGAAGGCAATATGCAGTGAATATAAAATACATAATGCTGATGTCACCCTTAGGTTTGATGCTACTGCTGATGACCTCATAGATGTTATCGAAGGTAGTAGGATCTATACACCTTGCATCTATGCTGTCAACAAAATAGATCAGATCACACTCGAAGAGCTGGAGATATTGGATAGACTTCCTCACTACTGCCCCGTTAGGTACTTTCTTATTTGATACGTAATACTTGTTATTGTTTGTTTCTTAAATGTAAGGGTAGAAGTTTAGTTGAGTTCTGTTATCTGTAGCTTCTCTTTTCAGTGGAAAATAATTAAAATTGCTTAGGTTGTGGTTCATTTGTTAACTGTAACTTTACTATTTGTTTTTTGTTCATATGGTTTCAATTACATTGGCATGCTGTTGTTATTTGTGTAATGTGTTGCAGTGCTCACTTGGAATGGAATCTTGATGGCCTTCTTGAGATGATATGGGAATATCTCAATTTGACCCGTATTTACACAAAACCAAAAGGGATGAATCCGGACTATGAGGACCCTGTAATTCTTTCATCCAAAAGAAAAACTGTTGAGGATTTCTGCTTCCGAATCCATAAGGACATGCTTAAGCAATTTAAGTAGTAAGTGACTTTTTCCTTCATGTCTTTTTGGAGCTTTCAGTTTCTAAAATAATCTTTGTTTAACAAATCACTATTATATTTATTGGTAGTAAGAACCATGAGGTTTTACACGTTTACATCTAGTAACTGATATATTGTTGTTATTGTTGAATACATATTTTTTTTTACACACCACTTACATTTTTCTCCTTTATGATCATTTCTTTATTTGGTGTTATCTTATGGCTCTCTTTATGTTCCACAAACTTTTTTTCATTAATCTCATCTTTTGATGTGCAGTGCATTGGTCTGGGGTTCCAGTGCAAAACACAAGCCACAAAGAGTCGGCAAGGTATGTGGTGTTTTACTTATTGGTAACCGTTCCTGTAATGTTTGCACTTGTGGTTTCTTAAAATGATTCCTAAATGGCAGGAACATGAGCTTGAAGATGAAGATGTTGTGCAGATCATTAAGAAAGTTTAGAACCCAATACCAACAAGTCTTCTGCTCTATTTTTGTGAGTGTACTATCGATGGTACCATCCTAATGAATTTGGTGAAGTAGCATGTTAGGTTTTGCCAAATGTGATGGGTGGTTTCCTTGGTTTAGTTTTGTACTAGATGGTGATGTCTGTCTAAAAGATTGTGGCAAAGAAAGCATAAGTTAAAACATTATGTTTGGTCATGGCAGTATTTTGGTTTTTACTCTTGTCTATCTTTTTACTATGTGAACTAAAGTTTCAGGTAATGTTTGTGGTATAGTATGGAGTATACAAGTGATTGAATGTGGGCCAACTCGATTCTGGCACGTTGTTTTTTTAGGTAAACTGTTGAGATGGTTTAAACTTTGAACTGTGCATTTTTGTTTGGTTCAGGAAACCTTAAACTCAAATAGGTCAAGGCCCAAACAAAAGTTTGACTCCTGTAGTCCTGTGCTTGAATAAGTCATTAAAACCACGCTCGGTTAACAAAAGCTCGATTCAAGAGTAGTTCCACTTGAATGATCTTGGGTCCTCAAGTCTTATTGCAACTCGTTACATATTGACAATATGTAGGTATGTCACATAAGGCATGAAATACTCTGTATATCTGAGCCACTTCTTATAGCCAACTTGGATGGGAAAATGATTCTTGTAGTAAAAAGGGTAAACAAATGGGTCTTCCCTATTCAATAACCCAAGAGAACGAAACTTTGACTTAGATGTACGTGGCTTAATCGGGATATCACTAAACCTTTTTGGTGGACACTGGTGGTGAAAATGATTCCTGCAATGAGCTGCATGTAATTAATTAGCAGGTTGGAAGGTATTGTAAATGTAATTAACAATCTTTTAGTTAATAGAACTACCTTCTCTACTTTAATACAGATATTGATACAGATCCTTATCATTGCCTTTATAAGATACATAAATTATGTCCTTATCAAAATAATATCGACTTTGTGCAACTTGTTGGTCACGATATTGATAGTTCAGCCAAACCCAACTTCTAAGGCCTAGGGGTTGGCCACAAGCTTAAAGTGGTGATTATTGGGGATTTGACAAGTGGTATGGTATTTTTTTAAAATATCTATGTATTTCTAACTTAGTTCAGTTTTTGATGTCTATGATCCACTAAACGCTAAAAACAAACCGAAATATACCTGATAATTTAAGCCTAAAACGGGCAATAGTTGTCTACTTGTTTGCTCAACATTTTCATCTAGCACCAGCCAACTCTTGAATATAGGACAAGAAAATACCAGTTATAGTTAATTTAATAATAGAGATCCAAATCTAAACCAACGAAGAATGCTGTTAAAATAATCATATCGCCAAAAACTTCCCGCATTTTTTAATTTTTTAGCAAACATCCAACTATATAAATCTCTTCTTCGATTTTAGAAACAAAACTAGAAAAACACGAAAAGTTTACCAACGCAATAACCAACGAGTTGTTTGGCTAAGCTTATATGATGGGCTTATGAGCTTATTAGCTTATATGTGTACTGTTTAATAAGCCTAACTAAGTGTTTGACTTGACTTATATGAGCAGACTTATGAGCTTATATAACGGGGTTTTAATAAACTGAAACTTTGTGGTTTATTTGAGGAGACGTAAGCTTATACAAAGATATTATATAAAAAGACTTTTATACCCTCAGTTAAATAATTACGTCATTTATGAGCTCATGATATATAGGTAATAAGCCCCTCATGTAACATAACCATAAGTTTGGCCATGATATATAAGTCAGAAGTTTAGCCAAACAACATCTAACCATATTACTAGATTCATGCTCAACAATTGTTGTACACAACAACACTACTGGTGGAGCGAACTCTGTTGGTTGATTTCCCAGCTAGGTATAGATAATCAATTTACCAGATATCACTTAGAATCGTATCAATTTTCAAAAAAAAAAAAAAAAAAAAAAAAAAAAAAAACACTATTCGACCCTAATGTCTGAGTATCACGAATATCTTTTTATGATAAGACTAAGTGTGATGTTCTTGGTTTATGCACAAATCAAGAACCCTTTCGCTTTTAAGTGTTCGGGTTTTTTGTGTATGTCTTCCATGCAAATATGTGTTCTAATTTATAGGAAAACTCAAAGCGCAATCATGGAATTATGATAACTAACCGGCCTATTAATTACATCATAATGTTCCTTCACTACAGGAAATAATGTTTACATTACCGTTAACCGTGGTTATTAAGTTGCAGTTATAACAATCGTTGAATTAGGTTAAAGCCATTACAAGTAAGTTTGAATTCAGTTTAGTGTGTTGCACTCACTGATGAGCTTGCCCCTGAAAGGGTTGCTCCCTGAGCGTGTTCACTGAGAGGTTCACTAGCTAAAGAAAAGAACTATCTGATAAGACTATTCCCTAATGAGATCCAGCTTACTACTCAGAAAGTATGAAGCTGAACTCATCAGTCTGATGAATACCGAGAGTTATACTCACTAAAGAGTAGGCTCCCTGAACTTCAGATACATGAATCGTACTTTACCGCTATCGAATTCAGGGAGGTCAGTGACCTAATGGTTTTGCCTGGAATATTGAAAATGAGAATACGCTTGTGGAGCATTATTGTGATTTGTTAAAGAAAGAGATTCATGAATCTATTTCTACGAAGAATTGGCAAAATTGTGATGAGTTAGTGAATGCAGCCTTGGAACGAGAACAAGAAACAAAAAAAAGTGACCAATCCTCACTAAAGCGTAAAGTTGATTAAGGTGGTCCATCATTCAAAAGGCAAAGAATAGGTGGTGGTAGTTGTAAGAATTTTATAAACATGACTATCATATACAAATACTAATAGAGAGTAGCACATAATAGCGGAAGCATAAGATCAAGTATAACACATAATAGTTAACTAAAACGTAAATAGTAAACGTACCTCAAGCAATTCTTGATTGGGGATGAACAATAGATGAACCCTAATTAGGGTTTATGTAGATCTATGAATAACCCCTTACCTTTTTGTTATTCGATCTCTTGATAACAACAATAGTGTGTTGTTACCTCGTTCTTGTACACACAAATTAAACCGTATTAAGGTTTTGCAAGAAACTACACAAGAGTTGTTTTGGATGAACAAAGATCGACCCACAACCCTTATGGGTGTTGGACGATCGGTTTTACCAAGAAAAGGAGGAGAAGAAGTTTAGGGATAATTGTGTGCGTGAAGAATATTCATTTCTTTCCAGCTCAAAAGCCATGTGAAAACAATGACCCTAGGTTTGTTTATATACTAATTAGGAAGAGTAGGGAACAAGTTAGGGTTTGGAACCCCTCCCCCTTTTGGTCGGCCGAATCTAGATCCCCTAGGGGATTCTAGAACTTCTCTTGTTTCCTAATTTTACATAAACACTTCTTTCCTTATTTTCGACTAACGGTCGTTAGTCATTTAACGGTAAACACTAACGTTCGTTAAGTACTCGTGTCTAATAATAAATATAAATATACATTTATTATTTTTCCTTAATACTCATTTGTATCGTGTGCAATCCCGAGGTCTCGCGTTCGATTCTAGACATTTACATATTAAACGATAACCACATTTCCAACAGCTCCCACTTGGTTATTGTATTAATAGTAAAATGATATTAGTCGGCGTCTTGCAACACTCCAATACCCCTAGTTCAAACCGAGCTGAGTTTCCTGGAAAACCCTTAACGATTCATCGTTATTATTATCCTTTTGTTTCTAATACTCTGATCAATAAAGAAATACATCTTTATTAATATTCAGTTTCTCGTATATAAATAATTGAACAAAATTACCAAAACATATTTGGGCGTGGCCACGCAAACATTTTGTCAATCTTACGAGTGGCCCATAGTATTAAACTTCAAAACAAATTTGAAGGAACAAATTCTATCTTGACTACAAGACTAACCCATGAACTTTGCAACACTTCTGAAAACAACCCTTATAACTACCAGTTATGGATAGCGGTAGATTGCTCCACAGAAATGCACTACATTCATAACACTTATCTGGTATCTCAAGTCTGAGGATAACTAATTATGATTTACTTTAGACAAGTAAAATCATTTAGTTTGGGATAAGTCCAATATCCAATTCATTGAATACATTAATTGTCTTCCCTTAATAATATTCTCATATTATTAACCAACAATGGACAGGTTTAGAATAATAAATTATTCAAGGATATAAACATGCAAAAACAAGGATATATATTATTAAAGCAATGTAAATAAACAAACCATTCTTTATTTCATTGGAAATTAATAATCGTACATTACATCCTTTTATCCAAATACTAAAATAGATCAATGCATGATAATTCTAGTTAATGAATTATGCCTCAAGTCATGTCAATCATTGATCGAGGCAGAATAAGCTAAAGGTCTTCAAAAGAGTTAAAAGCGACATCTTGCTCAAATGTGGAGGACAAGTGTCTCATGAATTTTTCTTCGAGCCTTTGAGGAATACATTTGTCTTGGGCTTTTCTTAAGTAGATATCATCTTTGACTCGGCTTTTTGACTCTCTTTCACATCTCGTGCTTGTTTTAGGCTTTTTGGTTGATTTTCATGCCATTTATGCAATATCCTTTCCTGCACGATCACGAACATAAAAACACGATATCTTTGGCGTTTCACGTTAGTTTTTGGTCTTTATAACACTTAAACTAAGGTCAAAAGTATGTGTAAAATAGCACATATCAAAATCCCCCAGACTAAGGTATTGCGTGTCCTCACGCAATGTAATCACGTCACGCTTTAAAGATAAATAATTTCACACCTCTCGTTACTAACTTTGGAAAGTAGCAAAACGTTCAAGAGAGATACGAAATCATTTATTCCCTAAAACGCCCCGGTTTTCCATTTTTTTACTATGTACATCATTTATTACACTACTTTAGCTTATGACGGTGTGCTTGACTTTCATTATCTTTCAATAACGATTAAGGGTCATAGAGCGAGAACACGATTCATAGAAAAGTGACCGATTGGATAAAATTCATCGTCCCTGATTTTTCACAAGCTCCCAAACTAAGCGTAAAAACGGATCATTGTTTAATTACAAATTAGATGCTAACGCTACCCATGGAAGTTACTCGTGTACCTCCTGCTCCCATTTTCCTATTTTTTGTATCTCATTATTTTATTTTTGTGAGAGAAATGAATTTCTTCATAAGCATCTCGTTTCATAGTTTTTAGTCCGACAAAGATACCAAATTCATACGCTAAGTAGTTATCGATCTTCTCTTAAGAAGGTTTGCTTGAGAAATGTGGTCCACATCAAGGATATTGGATACATACAAAGACTTTGGAATACATCAAAAATAGACATAAGTTGGCGAGTACATTTCACGTGCACCTCATGCGTCCGATCTAGGATCGTAACATGCACCTCACGCGCGACCAACTTTAGTCTTAACACTAGAACTCATAATCCATAAATCTTCAACTTACATCCTTATTCTTTCTTTTCTTTTTCTTTTTCTTTTCTTGATACTTTTTTTTTCTTTCACTTTTTTTCTTTCTTTTTCTTGCCTTAGTAACTTCTCAACTCCGAACCTTCACGGTTTCAGTCCAAGACCTACCGCCAACTGCTAGGGTTGGAATCTAGGATCCAAGGCCCGATCTCAATCCGAAGTCTTAAAGCACCTTAGCTCATACATAGCAACGGGCTTTAGGGTAGCTCAGAAACCACATGCGTAATACGCTTATTCAACGATATACAATACAACTCGAGATAATGGCGTGTATCCATGATGTGTACCCAATTTCCCAAGCAAAGATTCTCTTAAGAAGATAAAGAACTACTCATCGGCTAAACCTAACATCTTTAATTATTTTGCACAGATATGGGGTGAAGCAATTTTGTGGGAACAAAAAGACATGAGTACCTTCGATGAGCTTTAAAGAGATCCAACTACTCTATGCTTAGCATCTAACTTCTAAAGAAACTTTATCATTTCACGTTCTCCGCAAATTTAAAACCTCAAATAATGAGATCCGCGGATACTTAGCCGATAATTATAAGCCATGCATATATAAAGTAAAGTACGGGAGCCGACAAAAGAGTAGCTCCTTGTGTACAAAACTAGCAAAAGCTTTTGTGATCATCATTGGTTAAGGGAACAAGCTAGGGCTCAACACGCCCGGATCAAGTCAAAATTTTTATTCTCACTCTTACCTAGTAGGAAAGTCAAACGCGGTGTCAAAACCTTTATTCTATTTTTGCATAATTTTTATATATATTTTTTCGTTTTTTCTTTGGATTTTTTTCAAAATTTTTCAATTTTTTGATTTTTGAGGAAAGCGGGGTTGCGTAAGTAAACGACAAAGGTGGAAGTGCTAGGGCAATCAAATCGAAGATTCACCCCCCCCCAGACTAAAGGTAAACATTGTCCTCAATGTTTCAAAGGTAAGGGTAATCCTAACAATAATTCTAAGGCCGTTTATTAAGTATGCCAAAGATACCATTAGTCGATTAGATTTGGATATATGATTTCCAAGCAAGCATCCATACATGGGACTCAAGTGGAGATGAGACGAAACACGAGCACGAGAGTCATCATGAATCGGGGAAATCCTGCACAAACACAAACAACCAAGCAAACACAAGATTGGAA